>WNWK01002208.1:187344-222319 GCA_009830355.1 Cherax destructor
ACCTAAAGAAACAAGACAAAATAGGAAAAATCTAAGTGTGCAGCAAAACGGATTCTGCAGCAATAAGCTATAATAGGCAAAGAAGCAATACAAAATCTGTAAGTGTTTTTGTTTGAAAATAAGACATGATTATTTTTTTTAACACATAGGCTGTTTCCCACCGAGGCAGGGTAACCCAAAAAGAAAGAAAAAAAAAAAAACTTTCATCATCATTCAACATTTTCACCATCATTCATACATAATCACTATGAGGAAGATACAGTGAACCCCCGGTGTTCGACGGCGTCGGAGCTCGGCCAAATCGGTGATCGACGGGTTTTTTTACAATATTTTTGACTCGGTATTAGGCGGCTACTTGGAGTTGGGCGAGTCGGCTATCCGTCCCGGACGCGTACGCGTGTGGCCGTGGCCCAGCTGGGCGCCCAGGCACTCAGTGTGTTATTGTTTACAAGCGAGCGAACACTACCCATGCACCACCCACGCATTCATACCATATATATTGTCATTATTCCAGTGTTTTTAGTGCTTGCAACTGCTAAATAAGCCACCATGGGCCCAAAGAAAGCTCCTAGTGCCAAGCCTGTGGTAAAGAATGTGCAGGGAGTGAAGCATTCATGCAGGGAGTGTAGCATTTATGCAGGGAGTGTAGCAGGCATGCAGGGAGTGTAGCAAGGATGCAGGGAGTGTAGCAGGGATGCAGGGAGTGTAGCAAGGATGCAGGGAGTGTAGCAAGGATGCAGGGAGTGTAGCAGGCATGCAGGGAGTGTAGCAGGGATGCAGGGAGTTTAGCATTCATGCAGGGAGTGTAGCATTCAAAGAAAAAGGCCAGTAACCCCAGAAAAGAACTTGGTACCTGCAGTGTTAATGGAAGGGGATTCCCCTTCCAAACACTAGCAGGTACCACCTTCTTCCCTCCTGTCCTCCACACATCAACAACTCTTCAATAAATGTAAGTGACATGTTATTGTACTATTTATTTCTTATTTTTTTTTATAAAATTGTGTTTAATTTAATACTTTTGGATGTCTGGAACGGATTAATTTTATTTCCATTATTTCTTATGGGGAAAATAGAATCAGAGTTCGACCAAACCGGTGGTCGACGGGCCCTCTGTGACGGATTGCCGACGAGAACCGGGGGCTCACTGTATTTTGAATCAGCAACAGGAATAGTATGAGTCCCCAATTTAAAAATGGAGAAAAAATAATGAAAAATACAGTACTGGATTTCTTTTAAAACTTCAGTAGATGGCTGGAATGGTCTCCAGAAGAAAATGTGTGCCACAACTACTATAAATGAAAAAATTAATTGTGATTAAAAAACAAAGAACCACCACAAGCACAGCTTTACTTCTGAAAGTACAAATAGATACAGGACTTACAAAAAAGTAATTATGTAGATTTGGTCCGCTGGTCCATACATAGTTTTGATTATAGAATTGCTTTATGTTATCAAGAATTTGTATGCAGCTCTGGTACTCTTCCTGTATTAGAACACAGCCTCTCCTCACTTAGCGACGTAATCGTTTACCGATGACTCAGATTTACGACAGGCTCTCTGACCAGTATGCATACCCAAATAATGTATATTAGAGCTGATTTCCTCTATTCTGATTATTACAATATACAGTACATTACTGTATAAACATTTAAAAATATACCAGAAATGTTATAAATGGGGCAAAGGTGACATTAAAACAATATAAAAGATCACTGACACAAACCCACTACCATTAAAGTATGCTCCTCACTTAGCAACAAATTCATTTACAGACGTGGTCTTTGGAACGGAACTCCATCGTTAAGTGAGAAGAGGTTGTAGTATTAAACTTACTTAAATAGCCTCGATACTGGAGGTCCATGTCCCTGGACTCATTTTTGGCTTTTATTGCATCCAAAATTTGATCAGGAGATATTAATGAGGTTGGTCGAACAACATTTAGGAGATCCTGAAAGAAATCATTAGATTACTGTTCAATATAGTATTGTGATAATTGTTATAAATCCCACAGTAAACATAGTAAACAAACTTTAAAAAATGTATATCCAAATAACAACAACAATATAGAAAAGATTTAAGACATACTATTAGAAACAAACTAACCAACTAGATAAAGCAAAAAATAAATAATATCCAATATAAAGGAAAGCAAGTGTGAGTGAGCATGTTAGATAGGAGTGAATGGAGACGAATGGTTTTGGGGACATGACGAGCTGTTGGAGTGTGAGCAGGGTAAAATTTTGTGAAGGGATTCAGGGAAACCTGTTAGCCGGACTTGAGTCCTGGTGGTGGGAAGTACAATGCCTGCACTTTAAAGGAGGGGTTTGGGATATTGGCTGTTGTATATGAGCGCCTCTGCAAAGACAGTGATTATGTATGAATGATGGTGAAAGTGTTGAATGATGAAAGTTTTTTTTTCTTTCTTTTTGGGTTTCTCTTTCTTTTTGGGTCACCCTGCCTCAGTAGGAAACGGCCAACATGTTTAAAAAAAAATAAAAGGAAAGCCAAAAGAAAATTTCCAGGCCTACACCTAGATATCTGTGCTTCGAGATAAACAAGAGCAAACAATCTTAAATCAATTACTACACACCAAAAGTCAGCCATCAGAACCATAAAAAAAAAAATTCTCTTCAAACTGCTAAACCAAACAGATAAACAAGACCTTCACATAATCCATTGAATATTTCACATTTTCAGGATCTGGAACTTTTAACTTAACCCACACTTAACACTAGTGATGAGACGATTCCAAAATACCAATATTCACATTTAGGCTCATACCGATTAAGGTTTTTAAAACTTTGAAGAAACAGATTGAACTATCACATTCACTTTCCACCATTCTAGTGGTGGCAATAATGCCACTGCCATATATTTGTCTATTTGTTTTTTTATATTTATGGTAACACGAATACCAGTGTGTTTGTTTTTGGATGCTCCTTTTTGTGATTTGGAGAAGGATCACAAGGCACTTGTCTATGACACCTGGCTACAATTCCTTCATAGCATCTGTCAAAATTAAACTTGTCAAATTCTTCAATCCCTGTTATATCTCAACTTTCTTCATCAGTCCAGTTGCTGCTTGATGCTGCTTGCAAAACAGTTATAATCTCTGAGTTCTTGTGCTGTTGAATTATCTACTAGGTTTCTTTCAGTTCATTCTCAATAATGTTATGATTTATTTTACACAACTCATCCACCGCACTGGCACTGAATAAGTTATTCTTACATCGGTGATCTAGAAAAGCACTGAGCATAGTGTTGTAGTCAGTGGAGTAACTCTTGAACCAGATACTTTGAGAGCTGACAGTATACTACCTAAGCCTGAGACCCTTGGATCCCTCAAAGCATTGTTCATGAAATGTTTCATATATTGTACTTGAGGCAATATTTCTGAAGACAGACAATTTCTTTCACTAAGACATACTGTTTTGTGAAATATTTTCAACAAAGATAACATGGCAGTAAGATTTTACTTGCTTCCATTAAATGATGGAATGTGTGTTATCTAAGCAATATATTGCAATAGCTTATTTTTTTGTTCACCAATGAAATCTAATATTATATAAGTGCTATTCCAGCAGGTAGCAGAGGGGTTGTTGAGGTGGTTTGGTCATTTAGAGAGAATGGATCAAAGTAGAATGACTTGGAGAGCGTATAAATCTGTAGGGGAAGGAAGGCGGGGTAGGGGTCGTCCTAGAAAAGGTTGGAGGGAAGGGGTAAAGGAGGTATTGTGGGCGAGGGGCTTGGACTTCCAGCAAGCATGTGTGAGCGTGTTAGATAGGAGTGAATGGAGACGAATGGTTTTTGGGACATGATGATCTGTTGGAGTGTGAGCAGGGTAACATTTTGTGAAGAGATTCAGGGAAACCAGTTAATTGATTTAATTGGACTCGAGTCCTGGAAATGGGAAGTACAATGCCTGCACTTTAAAGGAGGGGTCTGGGATAGTGACAGCTGGGAGGGACAATTCTCAGCTGTCGTATCTGAGCTCCTCTGCAAAGACAGTGATTATGTATGAGTGTGGTGAAAGTGTTGAATGATGATGAAAGCATTTTCTTTTTGGGGATTTTCTTTCTTTTTGGGTCACCCTGCCTCGGTGGGAGACGGCCGACTTGTTGAAAAAAAATAAAAAAAGGTACATTCTGAATGAGCTTGTGTTTTGGTAGTTCATTTTGTTCTTGAAGAGCCTCCCTCTAGTTTACTGCTGGCTGGAGGAGAATGACTTAAGTGACTCATCGTCTACAGCTAGCAATGATATCTTTTATTACTCTCTGCTCCAGAATATAATCATGGATAAACAGTTAAAGTGTATGTAGAAAGCATGTCATAGAATTTGTATCCTGTCCTTCAACTCCTTTAACAACAATGGTAATATTATACCATGCTATCAAATGAATTTTAAAAGCTGGTATGTTGAATTCCTGCACTGCCTTAAAAATAATCTCAGTGGTGTGTGGGATCCTGGAAATGCCATTGTTCTAAGGGCAACAGTTTTCTGAACAAAGCCTTTGCTGAGGCAATGTCCAGTTAAACTTGTAAAGGATTAAGTCAATACACTCTTCCACATATCTGTGGTGAAGCTAATATATATATGACTTCTTCCACTATATTCTTTATTTTCTTCATGGCTGCTATCAGCAACTTTTCAAAATATCCAATACCCACCAATATCGATATCAATACCTTGGCACAACCCTACTTGAGACACTTCTTAGAAAGCTGTACTAAGCCTATGGCCTCCACAAAATAAATAAATATTGCACCTCTGTTGTTTCACATGTACTGCAGAATCTATACAGAAACTATGCAAATGAAAAGGCCCAAAATATGGAACAGCCTATCAAAAGAAACAAAGATATAACATATTATGCAAGTTTAGAAACAAAGCAAAGGAGCACTGTTTGAATTCCACGTACCTATCACAACAAAATATATATTTTTTTTTTATTATTAACACATCGGCCGATTCCCACCAAGGCAGGGTGGCCCGAAAAAGAAAAACTTTCGTCATCATTCACTCCATCACTGCCTTGCCAGAGGGGTGCTTTACACTACAGTTATAAAACTGCAACATTAACACCCCTCCTTCAGAGTACAGACACTGTACTTCCCATCTCCAGGACTCAAGTCCGGCCTGCCGGTTTCCCTGAATCCCTTCATAAATGTTACTTTGCTCACACTCCAACAGCACGTCAAGTATTAAAAACCATTTGTCTCCATTCACTCCTATCAAATACGCACATGCATGCTTGCTGGAAATCCAAGCCCCTCGCACACAAAACCTCTTTTACCCCCTCCCTCCAACCTTTCCTAGGCCGACCCTTACCCCGCCTTCCCTCCACTACAGATTTATACACTCTCGAGGTCATTCTGTTTCGTTCCATTCTCTCTACATGTCCGAACCACCTTAACAACCCCTCCTCAGCCCTCTGGATAATAGTTTTGGTAATCCCGCACCTCCTCCTAATTTCCAAACTACGAATTCTCTGCATTATATTCACACCACACATTGACCTCAGACATGACATCTCCACTGCCTCCAGCCTTCTCCTCTTTGCGACATTCATCACCCATGCTTCACACCCATATAAGAGTGTTGGTATAACTATACTCTCATACATTCCCCTCTTAACTTCCATGGACAAAGTTCTTTGTCTCCACAGACTCCGAAGTGCACCACTCACCCTTTTCCCCTCATCAATTCTATGATTCACCTCATCCTTCATAGACCCATCTGCTGACATGTCCACTCCCAAATATCTGAATACATTCACCTCCTCCATACTCTCTCCCTCCAATCTGATATCCAATCTTTCGTCACCTAATCTTTTTGTTATCCTCATCACCTTACTCTTTCCTATATTCACTTTCAATTTTCTTCTTTTACATACCTTACCAAATTCATCCACCAACCTCTGCAACTTCTCTTCAGAATCTCCCAAAAGCACAGTGTCATCAGCAAAAAGCAACTGTGACAACTTCCACTTTGTATTTGATTCTTTGTCTTTTAACCCCACACCTCTTGCCAATACCCTCGCATTCACTTCTCTTACAACCCCATCTATAAATATATTGAACAACCACGGTGACATCACACATCCCTGTCTAAGGCCTACTTTTACCGGGAAATAATCTCCCTCTCTCCTACACACTCTAACCTGAGCCTCACTATCCTCATAAAAGCTCTTCACTGCTTTCAGTAACCTACCTCCTATTCCATACACCTGCAACATCTGCCACATTGCCCCCCTATCCACCCTATCATACAAAATATACTGTAGTATAATGTAAGCTTTTATCAGTATTTCTACCAAATTACAGTGGACCCTCGCTATTTGAACACTCCAAAACCCACCCTCGTTCCAGAATGCTGTTCAAATGCTGTTACTAAACGAATTTATTCCCATAAGGAATGATGTAAATTAGATTAGTCCATTTCAGACCCCCAAAAATACACTTATAAAAGCACTTACAATAATAAACTTACATAAAAGGGTGAGTTTTGGAGTGTTCGAATGGCGAGGGTCCACTGTACTTTTAATCAAGCTTTTAGGCTAAATTTGATACACAGTAATTATATTTAATTTATAAAGACCAACACATGTCCACAAATAACCAAAATTCGTAAACTCGCGTACTGTACTGCACAGTAATATAATCTCAACTCAAATTTAAATTAAACTGTATATAACGAGAACTTTTGGAAAAGAATTCTTCCTCTGTAAACCATGCACGTCGTAAGAGGTGACTAAACTGCCGGGAGCAAAGAGCTAGTAACCCCTTCTCCTGTATAAATTACTAAATTTAAAAAGAAAATCTTTCGTCTTTCTTTTTAGTGTCACCCTGCCTCAGTGGGATACAGCCGGTTCATTGGAAAAAAAAATAGAACTTTCCGTAAAATAATGTTTAAACTCACATTTGATACCTTACTGAAAGCAATGTCATCATATCACACACCCACAAATTTTAAATGGAAATTGGAAACACTTTGGTCTATCCAGGATTTTTACCAAAAAACACTAGAAAATTAACAGTGAGGAGGGAGATAAGGAGAAAGCAAAGGTCAAGTAAAATCGAGTGTTCGGAGGAATAAAGTACAGTGGTACCCCAAGTTTCGTTCAGCTCCCAACTCGAACAATTATGTAAGTGTATTATTGTAAGTGCTTTTGTAAGTGTATTTTTGGGGGTCTGAAACGGACTAATCTAATTTACATTATTCCTTATGGGAACAAATTCGTTCGGTAACGGCACTCAAACAGCCTTCTGGAACAAATTATGGCCGAAACTTGGGGTACCACTGTATTTGCTAATATATTAGGGGATTGTTGAGCCAAAGTATCTGCAATGGTATCGGCCAATTTTGATGGTACCAGTATTGGTTTAACTCTTTCGGGGTCGGTGCCGTACTAGTACGTTTTACGAGCAGGGGTTACTGCCGTACTAGTACGCGTAAATTCTAGCGGCTTCAAATTAAGCAAAAAATGGCTGGTAGGCCTACATATGAAAGAATGATTCTATGTGGTCAGTGTGCACAGTATAAAAAAATCCTGCACCACACACTGCATAATGAGAAAAAAAAAACTCTGACTGTTTTTTCGTTTAAAACAGCAACTTTGCAGTCTATTTTTGTATGGTATTTATTGATGTATTCTCTTTTTCTTGGTCTCATGTGATAGAATAGAAAATATATTACAGAAATAGAGATGATTTTGATTGATTTGACAAAGACAAGTACCTTGAAATTGAGCTCAAAGTAGCGAAAATGTTCAATTTTCGCCGATGTTCAAGAGTAAACAACTCACACCATGCATCCAATACACATCAACTGGCGAGTCTAATATTCTTGCACAAGTGCGCTGATATTATTTATACTATTTTTACAATGATGCAGTTATATACATAACAGTAAATCTTCTATTTTTTGTGAGAATAAAAATTCAAAATGGAAAGCAAAAGTAATGTAAGAGGGGCCTGGAGACATAACTAATGAACAGCGAAGATGTTATTTTAGTGCCAGGAATGTCTGCCTTGTTTATTGTGGACCCTATTTTGAAATTGGCATTGTTTGAAATTTGTGTGAAATTGGCCAAATTGTCATTTTCTGACCACTATTTTGGGTAGTTGAAATTGGTAAATAGGCAGTTTCTTGTACTCAATCGATAGAAGAAATGGAGTTCTAGTGAAAACGCTATGATTTTAGTGGACTGGAACATTGGAATTGGTCAAAAATAGGGCTCAAAGTGGGTGAAATCGCCGATGCGTAAACATCTTCGAGACCGATAACTTCGCGAGAGCATAATTCCATAAGTTTTCATTCAAATTTCAAACTTTTGGTGTCGTTATGATCGGAAAAAGATTCTCTATCATTTCATGAGATTTTTTTTTTCCCCAAAAAAAAAATTTTTTGACCCTGAGAACGTGTTTCCGAGAAGGTCTGTCGACCCCCAAAGGGTTAAAACTAAGTATCAGAATCATCAGGTACCAGCCAATATTGATGTATCGGTATAGGTACTAGCGGGTATTGGCTAATTTTGATGATATCTATAACTGAGTCAGCTGTATTGGCAAAAAAAATTGGTATTATCCCATCCCTAATACAGTGGATCCTTGAATTTCATGATTAATCCGTTCCAGAAAGTCCGCCGAAATTCAAAATTCACGATTTTCAAAACCATTTTCCCCATAAGAAATAATGTAAATCCAATTAATCCGTTTCAGACACCCAGGAGTATTAACAAAAAAATATTTTTTTAGAGATTAAATATAGATTTACATACAGAAAAGAATGACAAATAAATATAAAGCACTAATAACATGTATAAATGAACATTTAACATCACACTTACCTTTATTGAAAACTCTTGTTGGTGTATAACAGATGGGAAAGAGGGGAGAGGGAGGCGAGTTTATTGTTTGGAGGCAGGACAAAATCCTTCAATATGACACTAATATCACCTCTGCGGCTTATTTATCTACCACAATTCATCTAATATGACATAATAAACAATATTAATAAAATAGAAACATGACATATACTCTAGAATGAATAAAATGTCATTACGTATGTGAGGAGTGGTGCTAGTGTTACTATTGTTGGGTTTATAAGGGCCACTGACCATTAGCTGTACATATACTGCTGATGGTGGAGACAGCAGGCCAACATCACTATTCACACTGAAACAATGTACGTAATTTATAAATAAGAAATATTTACACTTTAATTTATAAATAAGAAATATTGACACTTTATAAATAAAAAATATTTACACTTACCTTGGAGGAGAAGGTGGCAGAGGGTGGCATTCTTGGCAGTGCCCCTATACAACTCAAACAACATTGGAGAAGTTTCGTGTCGTCCTTTTTCTATCGCTTAATTGCTTAACTTACTTGCTGCACTGCTAATGCTACACTTTATCGCTGGCTGGTGCTATAGCCTTTATCGACTCCACTTTGGTACAGTGGACCCCCGAGTTTCGTAAACCCCGGAAATCGTACATTTATGTAAGTATAATATTGTAAGTGCTTATGGAAAAGTATTTTTGGGGGTCTGAAATAGACTAACCTACGTGACATTTTTTCTTAAGGGGGTAAATTCGTTCGGTAATGGCACTTGAGCAGACTTCAAGAGTGAAGTTTTTACGAAACTCGGGGGTCCACTGTACTTTGTTATGATTTCTTTCTTTAATTCTATGGTGTTCCTCACTTTCTTTACCAAAGGGTTGGCACTAGGAGCTTTCTTTGGGCCCATGGTGGCTTATTTAGCAATTGTAAGCACTAAAACGAATGTGATCGGTGAGTGATCGTCACTCGCCGAGATACAATGCCAGACTGACTCTGAATAGTGTTTGGGTGCCCGCAGCGGTTGGGAGGCCGCTCGGACGCATTTCATATGACCGCCGATTTCTAAGCCAAATCACAAAAATCAAGCCAATATTTTGATGAAAAAAGTCGCAGATTTCCAAAATTCGCGATATTCAAGGGGGACAAAATTCAAGGGTCCACTGTATAGGGAAAAGTATCTGCAGAACAAGAACAAGAACTATTAAGAAAATAGAAGAAAACCCAGAGGGGTGTGTATATATATATGCTTGTACATGCATGTGTAGTGTGACCTAAGTGTAAGTAGAAGTAGCATGACGTACCTGAAATTTTGCATGTTTATGAGACAGAAAAAAGACACCAGCAATCCTACCATCACATAAAGCAATTACAGGCTTCCATTTTACACTCACTTGGCAGGATGGTAGTACCTTCCTGGGTGGTTCCTGTCTACCAACCTACTACCTAGGACTAACAGTGATATTTAGCCCAATTAATATGTAACTTGTAATTTTTTTTTTTTTAAATTTTGCCACACACAGGAAATTTTATTTCTGGGCTTACTATAGTTTAAAGGTTAAGGTAGGTATGACATACTAGAAACCCTATATCCAAATTAACCCCTTAACTGTCCAAACGTAGATCTACGTTTTATTTTCCTGCCTCCAAATTTCGCACGATTGGTCTGAGATGCCTGGTTAGCATAGAATGGGTTTTAATACTCGGTGTGCGCAGTATTAAAAAAAATCTGGGACCACTTAGTAACTTGTGGGAGCACCAGATCAACTGAGTGCCAGCTAGAGCAAACAGTGCAGCAAACACCTGGGATTCACTGATGTCATGTAGTATTAACACTCCCATTTTAAAGGAAAGTGATGTTGACCCCGAGTTTAGTGGCTTTGAGGTGGATGTGGCCACAAGTGATCGAGGAAATATAAAAAACCTTGATAATAACCCATGTGCAATATTTGTGCAACACCCTTTCAATTTTGGTACCACTGGTAGTGTCATCCTATCAGAATGTCTTATAACCTATGCCTAAGTAAAGAGATGAAAAGTTTTTCTTTTTCGGGCCACCCTGCCTTGGTGGGAATCGGCCAATGTGTTAATAAAAAAAAAAAAAAAAAAAAAAAATCCAGACAAAGTGCTATACTGTGCTTGTAGTTATAAATACAAAGTAAGCATGACTGGCAAGTAATACATATTTACACTTGCTCAGGAATCAGATGTGACAACGCAGTCGTGTGTAATACCTGTTGGTTCACGAGTGGCTCTCTCTGAGACAGAGACAAGCAGAGAGACAGAAAGACAGATAAGCAGAGACAGATAAACAGAGAGCTAGACAGACAGACAGAGCTAGACAGATAGACAAACAGACAACGTTTATGTGTAACAGTGAAAACAAATAAAGCCAAGGCAGTGAACGCTCATCAAATGTCACCACTGCTGCACTGTCAGCAGTGGAGTGACTTGTCTTACACCATGCTTCAAGGAAGCTTATTATTATTTATTATTATAATATACTCCTGTGT
This sequence comes from Cherax destructor, assembly GCA_009830355.1. Taxonomy (NCBI): domain Eukaryota; kingdom Metazoa; phylum Arthropoda; class Malacostraca; order Decapoda; family Parastacidae; genus Cherax; species Cherax destructor. Next base: position 198,699 of record WNWK01002208.1, read on the forward strand.
ATCCAAAACATTGCTGGGACCTATAAATACTATGTATATATTTCTAGACAATAATATGTGACTAAGGTAGGTGAAAATGTTCACCTGTCACTGTGTGTGTGACTAATTGAGTACTATTTCAGTACCTAATATTAGTGTCAGAACAAAGATTAGCTATGAAATCACAAGAACTACTACAAATTGTAATTATCAGAACATAAAAATTATACAAATTAAAGAAAAAATGAGAAAAAAAGATATATCGGCAACGCTTCTGCAAGCGGCAGCGCTTCATGTTGCCGTCAGGTGAGCGACAAGCGCCAAATTTGCGGCCTTATATCTCTGTAAGTAATGACTCAAAAAAATTTTTTTTACATTATGTAAAAAAAATGTCATCTTTATTTAAAAAAAAAAAAAAAAATTTTGTTTTAAATGTACGGAGCGCTGGGCGACAGAACGTAGATTTACGTTTGGACAGTTAAGGGGTTAATTTCTGCAACAGTCATTTGAAACACACACTGCAAACATCCTTGTTAATTTATGATGAACACTAAGTACGGTATTCTACCCATTTTCACATCAACAGTGAAAGGTGTACAGATTTTAGCATATTCTGGTGCTTCTTGGCTTATGTGTTGCTAGAGGTGTTGCAGTCATTTTTATATTTGCTTATTGGTGTTGGTCATATATTTTTGTTGGGTTATATAACTTACCTAACTTTAAAGAAAATCTCATAAGAAAATTAATGTAACATTAGAATAAACTAGGGCAATTGGCGCTTTATTTCTGCATACAGAATTATGGATTTGTACACACCAATCTTTGATCATTATACAGTGAACCCCCGAGTTTCGTAAGGTTCTTATTTCGTAAAGATCATGTTTCGTAAGCTTTTTTCGATTTTGAGAATCGTAAACTGGCGCGTTTCGTAACGTATTAGACCTGTGCGCCTGCGCAGGACACAGAACGTCGCCAGTGAAGCGTTGTTTACCATTGAGAGAACATTACCCAGCGCGCTCTTTCAAACATTCACAATACATTTGGTGTCTTTTTTGGTGGTTTAGTGATTGTCACTGTGAAATAAGTCACCATGGGTCCAAAGAAGCTTCCTAGTGGCACCCCTGTGGTAAAGAAAGTGAGGAACACCATCGAACTGAAGAAAGAGATTATAGAAAAATATGAGTGGCGTACGTCTGAGTGAGCTTGCCAGGATGTACAACAAAACCCCATCTACTATCAGCTCTATCCTGGCAAAGAGAAATAAGATCAAGGAAGCTAATGTTGCAAAAGGGGTTGATATGTTAACGAAAAATAGATCGAAAACAGTGGATGAGGTTGAGAAGTTGTTGTTGGTGTGGATCCATGAAAAACAGAGAGCGGGTGATAGTATTTCCATGGCGATAATTTGTGAAAAGGCAAGGAAGTTGCACGCAGATCTTGTCAAGACAATGCCTGGAACCAGTGGTGAGGCGAGTGATTTTAAAGCCAGCAAAGGCTGGTTTGACAGGTTTAAGAAACGTAGTGGCATACACAGTTTTGTGAGACATGGTGAGGCAGCCAGCTCAGACAAACGTGCAGCTGAAAAATTTATGCAGGAATTCCAGGGGTTAGTAGAGGCTGAACAATTCCTCCCCCAACAAGTGTTTAACTGTGATGAAACAGGCCTGTTTTGGAAGAAAATGCCCAACAGGACCTTCATTACTCAGGAGGAAAAGGAACAGCCAGGACACAAGCCTATGAAAGACAGGCTAACTCTTATGATGTGTGCCAATGCCAGTGGTGATTTTAAAGTGAAGCCTTTACTGGTGTATCACTATGAAAATCCCAGACCCTTCAGGAATCACAGTGTTGACAAGAATAATTTGTGTGTGCATTGGAAGGCTAACACCAAGGCATGGGTCACTACGGAGATTTTCAAGGAATGGGTGACTGGAGTGTTTGGCCCTAGTGTGAAGAAATACCTCTTGGAAAAGAAATTGCCACTCAAGTGCCTCCTGATACTGGACAATGCTCCTGCTCACCCTCACAACTTGCAAGAGTGTTTGTCTGACAAGTTTAATTTCATCAGAGTGAAGTTCTTGCCTCCTAACACCACTCCTCTCATCCAGCCCATGGACCAGCAGGTCATTTCCAACTTCAAGAAACTGTACACCAAAGCAGTGTTTGAAAAGTGCTTTGAAGTGACCTTGGACACTGAGTTGACCCTAAGAGAGTTCTGGAAAGATCACTTCAATATTGTGCATTGCATACGCCTTATAGGTAAGGCTTGGGAGGGAGTGACTTCCAGGACTTTGAACTCTGCTTGGAGACCATTGTGGCCAGGTTGTGTCCAACAGAGGGATTTTGAAGGATTTGAGGCTGACACTGACCCTGACGACCCTGTGCCTGTTGTGGAAGATATTGTGGCATTGGGGAACAGCCTGGGTTGGAGGTGAGTGGTGAGGATGTGGAAGAGTTGGTGGAGGAGCACAGGGTAGAGCTAACAACTGAAGAACTACAAGAGCTTCATCTGGAACAGCAACAGACCACAGCTGAGGTTATTGCTTCAAAGGAGGAGGGTGAGAGACAGAAGGAGGTGCCTTCTTCAGTGCTTAAGGAGATGTGTACAAAGTGGAATGAGTTGCAGACATTTGTTGAAAGACACCACCCTGAGCAAGCTGAAATGAGCCTTCTGTGCAGCCACTTCAGTGACAGAGCCATGTCGCACTTCAGGAAAGTGTTGAAGAGTCGCCAGAAACAGAGGACTCTGGACAGTTACTTTACCAGGCAGGGGTCTAGTGACTCTCAAGCTGGTCCTAGTGGCATTAAAAGACCAAGAAGGGAAGTAACCCCAGAGAGGGACTTGTTACCTGAAGTCTTTTTGGAGGGGGATTTCCCTTCCAACCACTAAAACCCTGCCCCTGTCAGCAACTCTACCTACCAGATGCCTGCAACTCTTCAATAGAGGTAAGTAAATGTATATATATATATATATATATTGTTTTTAATTTAGTATGTGAATATTTTTTTGTGGAACGGATTAATTGTATTTACATTATTTCTTATGGGAAATAATGGTTCGAATTTCGTAAACTTCGTGTTAAGTAATAGCTCCTGGAACGGATTAATTACGATACTCGGGGGTCCACTGTATTATAAAGGGAAGATAAAGCCACTAGACAAATATTAAGAGTATCTGACATCTTCATAACACAAAACAGGAATTCAAGCAATGAAATTTAATTTGTAAGCTGTGCAAAAATTTGCTTCTAGAATTACAGTACAGTACAGTATTTACATTTCCATAAACATACTCTAAACAATGAAATAAAGCACAATATTATCAAAAAATATTGAATGATAAAAAAAATAATTTATGAAAAACTTTTACACAAGAAGTTATCTATTTCCCATGATGTGGAAAAAGATATTAGAAATGGTATTGCATGGAAAGATACATTACATTAACTTACAGAGAGACTGATGAGAGGCAATCGTATCTTAGCGAGAATCTCTTGTGTTTGCTCCTGAGTCAGATCTGAGTTCCGTTCAACCCATGTGTGAACACCTTGGAATATATGGACTTCTGGTGCACAAAATGAATCCCTCCCAATAATTGCCTTCAATGCTGACTGTAAAAAAAATAAGAAAAATCTTAAAAATACATACAAATCCATAATAGATAATTTATAACACCTAAAAGTACTTACTGTTTGATATACTCCTCCAACCAAACACTCCACCACTTACCATGACCACCACTTCCCTCTCACACACACACACACACACACACACACACACAATTGATGAGAATGCTTGTTTTATTAGGTAATGAATTATTTTCAAGTACGTGTACAGTGGTCCCTCGACTTTCGGTGATTCCGACTATCGGTGATTTCGAGTTTCGAGCGCTTTTTTCAGTCAATTTTTCCCTCATCTATCGGTCATTCCCTTGACTATCGGTCCGTACCAGACCTGTCCGCCTGCCTGCGTTTGCGCTCCTCGGCGCGCAGGACGCCAGTCTAGCGTTGTTTACCATTGAGAGAACATTACCCAGCGTGCTCTTTCAAACATTTCACAATAAATTTATTCTGTTTATTGCTAGTTTAGTGATTGTCACTGTGAAATAAGTCACCATGGGTCCAAAGAAGCTTCCTAGTGGCACCCCTGTGGAAAAGAAAGTGAGGAACACCATCGAAGTGAAGAAGGAGATTGTAGAAAAATATGAGAGTGGCGTACGTGTGAGTGAGCTTGCCAGGATGTACAACAAAAACACATCTACTATCACCTCTATCCTGGCAAAGAGTAATGAAATCAAGGAAGCTAATGTTGCAAAAGGTGTTGATATGTTAACGAAAAATAGATCGAAAACAGTGGATGAGGTTGAGAAGTTGTTGGGGGTGTGGATCAATGAAAAACAGATAGCGGGTGATAGTATTTCCACGGCGATAATTTGTGAAAAAGCAAGGCAGTTGCACATAGATCTTGTCAAGACAATGCCTGGAACCAGTGGTGATGTGAGTGATTTTAAAGCCAGCAAAGGCTGGTTTGAGAGATTTAAGAAATGTAGTGGCATACACATTGTTGTGAGGCATGGTGAGGCAGCCAGCTCAGACAAACGTGCAGCTGAAAAATTTGTGCAGGAATTCAAGGGGTTCGTAGACACCGAAAAATTCAAACCCCAACAAGTGTTTAATTATGATGAAACAGGCCTGTTTTGGAAGAATATGCCAAACAGGACCTTCATTACTCAGGAGGAAAAGGCACTGCCAGGACACAAGCCTATGAAAGACAGGCTAACTCTCATGTTGTGTGGTAACGCAAGTGGGGATTTTAAAGTGAAGCCTTTACTGGTGTATCACTCTGAAAATCCCAGAGTGTTCAAAAAACACAATGTTAACAAGAATAATTTGTGTGTGTATTGGAAGGCTAACACCAAGGCATGGGTCATGATGGCAATTTTCCTGGAATGGCTCACTGGAGTGTTTGGCCCCAGTGTGAAGAAATACCTCCTGGAAAAGAAATTGCCACTCAAGTGCCCCCTGCTACTGGACAATGCTCCTGCTCATCTTCACAACTTGAAAGACTATTTGTCTGACAACTTCAGTTTCATCACAGTGAAGTTCTTGCCTCCTAACACCACTCCTCTCATCCAGCCCATGGACCAGCAGGTCATTTCTAACTTCAAAAAAACTGTACACCAAGGCAGTGTTTGAAAAGTGCTTTGAAGTGACCTCAGACACTGAGCTGACCCTAAGAGAGTTCTGGAAAGATCACTTCAATATCCTCCATTGCATAGGCCTTATAGATAAGGCTTGGGAGGGAGTGACTTCCAGGACTTTGAACTCTGCTTGGAGACCACTGTGGCCGGATTGTGTTGAAAAGAGGGATTTTGAAAGATTTGAAGCTGACCCTGACCCTGACAACCCTGTGCCTGTTGTGGAAGATATTGTGGAATTGGGTAAGTCCCTTGGGTTGGAGGTGGGTGGTGAGGATGTGGAAGAGTTGGTGGAGGACCACAGGGTAGACCTAACCACTGAAGAGCTGAAAGAGCTTCATCAGGAACAACATTAGACGACATTTAAGGAAATTGATTCAGAGGAGGAGGATGGACAGGGTGAGGTAACTTCTTCAGAGATTAAGGAAATTTGTTCTATGTGGACTAAGGTGCAGACATTTGTTGAAAAACACCACCCTGAGCAAGCTGAAACAAGCCATATCTGCAACATGTTCAGTGACAGAACCTTGTCCCACTTCAGGAAAATGTTAAAGAGGCGCCAGAAACAGAGCACTCTTGACAGTTATTTTTCGAGGCAGGGGTCCAGTGACTCTCAAGCTGGTCCTAGTGGCATTAAAAGACAAAGAAGGAAAGTAACCTCAGAAAGGGACTTGTTACCTATAGTAGTTATGGAGGGGGATTTCCCTTCAAAACACTAACCCTTCCCCCTGTCCTCCTCCCTATCTTCCAGATGCCAGTAACTCTCTTCAATAAAGTTAAGTAAATGTTATTTTAAATGTTTAATTATAAATTTATTACATTATATATGTATTTATAATTGTTTTGTTTATGTAAAAGTATAGTTAATCTTCACAAAATTAATTTTTTCTGAATATTTTTGGGTGTCTGGAACAGATTAATTGTATTTACATTATTTCTTATGGGAAATAAGGTTTTGACTTTCGAGTAATTCGAGTTAAGGTCTAGCTCCTGGAACGGATTATGACCGAAAGTCGAGGGACCATGTACATACATACAGTGGTACCTCGAGTTACGATATTTTTTCGTTCGAGAATGCTGTTCAAGTGCTATTACCAAACGAATTTATCCCCATAAGGAATAATGTAAAATAGACTAGTCCTTTTACACCCCCAAAAATATACTTACAAAAGCATTTAAAAAAATAAACTTACATAAAAGGGCGATTTTGGGGACCATCGTAACTCGAGGTACCACTGTACCTATATAAAATTACAGTGGACATTTTATAACTTAATCAGTTAACTGCCATCTTGCTATAGTATTTAATTTTATAAATTTTAATTTTCTATAACAATTTCTAATATACGATATAATGAACACTACACCACAAAAAAGGCTGCAACTTATGAACGCAATAAAAGTTATGGAAATACAGTGGTACCTTGGTTTTCGTCGATAATTCATTTCAGACTGCTGTTCGAGAGCCATTACCAAACAAATTTGTTCCCATAAGGACAAATGTAAATTAGATTAGTCCATTTCAGACCCCCAAAAATACACTTACAACATTTTGGGAAATGTTGAGTGAGTGTGTGGGGAGTTTTGAACCAAGTGAGAGAGTAATTGTGGTTGGGGATCTTAATGCTAAAGTGGGTAAAAATGTTGTGGATGGAGTAGTAGGTAAATTTGGGGTGCCAGGGGTAAATGTAAATGGGGAACCATTAATTGAGCTATGTGTAGAAAGAGGTTTGGTAATAAGTAATACATATTTTATGAAAAAGAGGATAAATAAATATACAAGGTATGATATAGCACGTAAGGAAAGTAGTTTGTTGGATTATGTATTGGTGGATAAAAGGTTGATGAGTAGGCTTCAGGATGTACATGTTTATAGAGGGGCAACGGATATATCAGATCATTATTTGGTTGTAGCTACAGTTAGAGTAAAAGGTAGATGGGACAAAAAGAAAATGGCAACAGCAAGTAAGAGAGAGGTAAAAGTGTATAAACTAAGGGAGGAGGAAGTTAGGGTGAGATATAAGCAACTATTGGCAGAAAGGTGGGCTAGTGCAAGTAGGAGTAGTGGGGGGGTTGAAGAGAGTTCGGATAGTTTTAAAAGTGCAGTATTAGAATGTGGGGCAGAAGTTTGTGGCTATAGGATGGTGGGTGCAGGAGGAAAGAGGAGTGAGTGGTGGAATGAAGAAGTAAAGGGTGTGATAAAAGAGAAAAAGGTAGCTTATGAGAGGTTTTTACAAAACAGAAGTGTTAATAGAAGAGCAGAGTATATGGAGAGTAAAAGAAAGGTGAAGAGAGTGGTGAGAAAGTGCAAAAGAAGAGCGGATGAAAGAATGGGAGAGGCTCTGTCAAGAAATTTTGCTGAAAACAAGAAAAAATTTTTGGAGTGAGATAAACAAGGTAAGAAAGCCTAGGGAACGAATGGATTTCTCTGTTAAAAACAGAGTAGGGGAGTTAGTAGATGGGGAGCTGGAGGTATTGGGTAGATGGCGGGAATATTTTGAGGAACTTTTAAATGTCGATGAAAAAAGGGAGGCGGTAATTTCATGTACTGGCCAGGAGGTACAACATCGTTTAGGAGTGAAGAAGAGCAGGATGTGAGTGTGGGGAGGTCGTGAGGCATTACGTAGAATGAAAGGGTAAAGCAGCTGGAATTGACGAAATCATGACACAAATGTTAAAAGCAGGGGGATATAGTGCTGGAGTGGTTGGTATTTTTGTTTAATAAATGTATGAAAGAGGGAAGGTACCTAGGATTGGCAGAGAGCATGTATAGTTCCTTTATATAAAGGGAAGGGGATAAAAGAGAGTGTAAAAATTATAGGGGAATAAGTTTACTGAGTATACCAGGTAAAGTGTATGGCAGGGTTATTATTGAAAGAATTAGAGGTAAGACAGAGAGTAGGATTGCAGATGAGCAAGGAGGCTTTAGAGTGGGTAGGGGATGTGTAGATCAAGTGTTTACAGTGAAGCATATATGTGAACAGTACTTAGATAAAGGTAGAGAAGTTTTTATTGCATTTATGGATTTAGAAAAGGCATATGATAGAGTGGATAGGGGAGCAATGTGGCAAATGTTGCAAGTGTATGGAATAGGTAGTAAGTTACTGAAGGCTGTAAAGAGTTTTTATGAGGATAGTGAGGCTCAGGTTAGGGTGTGTAGGAGAGAGGAGATTACTTCCGGTAAAAGTAGGTCTTAGACAGGGATGTGTAATGTCACCATGGTTGTTTAATATATTTATAGATGGGGTTGTAAAAGAAGTAAATGCTAGGGTGTTGGGGAGAGGGGTGGGGTTAAATTATGGAGAATTAAATGCAAAATGGGAGTTGACACAGTTACTTTTTGCTGATGATACTGTGCTTATGGGAGATTCTAAAGAAAAGTTGCAAAGGTTAGTGGACGAGTTTGGGAGAGTGTGTAAAGGTAGAAAGTTAAAAGTGAACATAGATAAGAGTAAGGTGATGAGGGTATCAAACGATTTAAATAAAGAAAAATTGGGTATCACATTGGAGAGAGGATTATGGAAGAAGTAAATGTTTTCAGATATTTGGGAGTTGACGTGTCAGCGGATGGGTTTATGAAGGATGAGGTTAACCATAGAATTGATGAAGGAAAAAGGTGAGTGGTGCATTGAGGTATCTGTGGAGACAAAAACGTTATCCATGGAGGCAAAGAAGGAATGTACGAAAGTATAGTGGTACCAACACTCTTATATGGGTGTGAAGCATGGGTTGCAAATGCTGCAGCGAGGAGGAGGCTGGAGGCAGTGGAGATGTCCTGTCTAAGGGCAATGTGTGGGTAAATATTATGCAGAAAATTCGAATGTGGAAATTAGGAGAAGGTGTGGAGTTACTAAAAGTATTTGTCAGAGGGCTGAAAGTATAGTGGTACCAACACTCTTATATGGGTGTGAAGCATGGGTTGCAAATGCTGCAGCGAGGAGGAGGCTGGAGGCAGTGGAGATGTCCTGTCTAAGGGCAATGTGTGGTGTAAATATTATGCAGAAAATTCGGAATGTGGAAATTAGGAGAAGGTGTGGTTACTAAAAGTATTTGTCAGAGGGCTAAAGAGGGGTTGTTGAGGTGGTTTGGTCATTTAGAGAGAATGGATCAAAGTAGAATGACTTGGAGAGCGTATAAATCTGTAGGGGAAGGAAGGCGGGGTAGGGTCGTCCTAGAAAAGGTTGGAGGAAGGGGTAAAGGAGGTTTTGTGGGCGAGGGCTTGGACTTCCAGCAAGCATGTGTGAGCGTGTTAGATAGGAGTGAATGGAGACGAATGGTTTTGGGACAGGACGATCTGTTGGAGTGTGAGCAGGGTAACATTTTGTGAAGGGATTCAGGGAAACCAGTTAATTGATTTAATTGGACTTGAGTCCTGGAAATGGGAAGTACAATGCCTGCACTTTAAAGGAGGGTCTGAGATAGTGACAGCTGGGAGGGACTTTCTCAGCTGTCGTATCTGAGCTCCTCTGCAAAGACAGTGATTATGTATGAGTGTGGTGAAAGTGTTGAATGATGATGAAAGTATTTTCTTTTGGGATTTTCTTTCTTTTGGGTCACCCTGCCTCGGTGGGAGACGGCCGACTTGTTGAAAAAAAAAAAAAAAAATAATTGTTCGAGTTGGGAGCTGTACGAAAATCGAGGTACCACTGTAGTACAAATCCCACGAGCCCTACAAGTTTAGCACTTCTGCATGAATACAGTGTACCATATATACAGTACGTACTAATAATAATATCCCAGGCAATCCTACTTAATATGGAAATTTCTATTAGTAGTATTAAGAAAAGAAAAATATTTTACTTAGGACTCCTACTTATTCTAATGCTTGCCTGAAAATCACTCGTTACTAATATACTAATTGGAACTTGGAAGATATTTTTTCCATAGACATCCATAGTATAATCAACGATGTGCTCCCAAGCCATAACACCCTGTATCTTGTTTCACCTATTGTTTAAACAATGAAATTTTAAATGATGTATAGTACTCAGATAAGTCTCTCTCTTCCTTCCTCTTTCTCCCCTTCCCTCCAATTCCCTTACCTTTCTCCCTCTATTGCATTCCCTCCCTTCCTCCTACTCCCACTCTCCCATTATATCCAACCCAACACACTTTACACAACTCTCCACCCTCTCACTCTTGTGGTGAGGGTATTAGATACCTAGGCATATGGTATGGGAAGGAATGATGAAAGCTATTATGTATGATGGGAGGGTGGTGGGACATCATAAGCAAAGCTTGGGTAGGTAGAAGAGAAATGGTCACTTGTCTGTATTCCAATCTAACCTCAACAGCCACCAGCCAGGACAAGGGGCCTTCTCATCAAGCTTCTGGTAACCCACCCAGACACCTAGCATACCAATAGTGTCCCTGTCCTTCCCCACCTGTTAACCACTGGCAGGAACTGAGCATGGCAGCATCCAACCAACAGAATAAATTAATTTCTTTACCAACCTGCTGCTAAAATATGAGATTTAAAACTTGAAAACAAAAAGAAACTCTCCACACACATACAATGAGCTTATATAAACTATCAATGCAAATAAGAAAAATTAAAAATGTAAGCTATAATTCAGATTCAAAATCTTAATTATTGAATCTACAGTTTTGACTAATCTAAACTATATATGAGCCCATCACACATGCATAAAATGAATATATTGTACACAAAATTTGCATTTGGTGTTAAATAACCGAAAGACTCTGTATTAAAAATAATTTCCATTTTAATATTTGTAATCATCATACTTGCAGCTCAACATTTACAAGTCATTAACTGGGTCCAAAGTGCCCCACTCATAAGTTGGATGATAGTAAGTCAGGGATCTACTACATTCATAAAATTTACTAAAACATGTAGGGGGATGTGGTCATTCATAAGAGAGAAGTAAAGTGACCATGTAGCACCACTTGATTGTTTTCCACATTCCCCCAAACCTGCCTTTTTGCTTAACCTTTCCTGATTTTTTTTTTTTTGTAACTAAAGAAAAGATATATTATTGGATAAAAGAAGTTGCCATATGTAGGATATACAGTACTCACTGGTGTAAGGGAGTAAAATGATTCATGATTCAGTATTGGTAAGGCATTTTTATCCATAAAATCTTCACACACTGTCTTCAGGTTTGTAAGTTGTAAAGAGATGCCATATCATATATAACACAAATATTTGCAATACATAAAGCATCCTTTAGTATTCACAGACTGCAGATTCTAAATCTTCAAGCCATACTGGTGAGCAAGCCCAAGGATTTCTAATACAGTCTCTTCCTGAAAAATGCCAATATAATATTAGTCCATTTCGAAAATAATAATTACCATTTACATACAGTAGTATCAAATGCTTGAGGATCAGATAAATTATAAGAATGATGACCATTGCAAATACAGTATAGTACTGAATTTGAAAACAATACTAAACCTAAATTCAAGGATTTAGAAAAGGCATATGCTAGGGTGGATAGGGGAGCAATGTGGCAGATGCTACAAGTGTATGGAATAGGTGGCGGGTTGCTGAAAGCAGTTAAGAGTTTTTGAGAATAGTGAGGCTCAGGTTAGGGTATGCAGAAAAGAGGGTGATTATTTTCAGTTAAAGTAGGCATTAGACAAGGATGCATGATGTCACGATGGTTGTTTAACATTTATAGATGGGGTTGTAAAAGAGCGAATGCTAGGGTGTTGGGGAGAGATGTGAGATTAAAATAGCAGAATATTATACAAATGTGAGCTGTCACAGTTGCTTTACACTGATCACATTGTACTTTGAGGAGATTCTGAAGAGAAATTGCAAAGGTTGGTGGACAAATTTGGGAGGGTATGTAAAAGAAGGATATTGAAAGTGAACATAGAAAAGAGCAAGGTGATGAGGGTAACAAACGATATGGGTAATGAAAGATCATTTGTCAGATTGGAAGAAGGAGAATTGAGGAAGTGAATGTGCACAGATATTTGGGAATGGATTTGTTAACAGATGAATATGTGAAAGATGAAGTGAACCATAGAATTGATGAGGAATAAAGGTGGGTGGTGCACTGAGGCATGTGTGGAGACAAAGAATATTACCCATGGAGGCAAAATGGAATGTATGAGAGTATAGTGGTACCAACACTGTCATATGGGTGTGAAGCATGGGTTGAGAATGTTGCAGCAGGAAGGAGGCTAGAGGAAGTAGAGATGTCATGTTTGAGAGAATGTGTGGTGTAAATATTAAGCAGATAGCTTAATATTTACACCACACACATAGCATGGATATTAGGAGGTACAGGGTTACAAAAAGTATTATCCGGAGGGCTGAGGAGGGGATGTTGAGGTGGTTTGGACAATTAGAGAGGATGGAACAAAATAGGATGACTTGTAGGATGTATAAATCTGCATTGGAGGGAAAGCAGGGTAGGGTCGCCCTAAAAATTTTGAAAGGAGGGTAAAGGAGGTTGTGTGGAGGGCTTGGGCAACCAGCAGGCAAGTGTATGTTAAAATAGAAGTAGAGGCAAATGGTTTTTGGGACTTGATGATCTGTTGGAGTGTGAGCAAGGTAACATTCTGTTCTGTGAAGGGATTCAGGGAAACTAGTTAGCCAGACTTGGGTCCTGAAGGTGAGAAACACAGTGCCTGCATTCTGAAAGAGGGTTGGGGGGATATTTGCAGTTTGGAGGGGCATCTGAACTATAGTACTGTCATGCCTCTGGCAAGACAGTGATAAGAGTGAATGTAGGTGAAAGTGTTTTTTCTTTTGGAACACCTACGTCAATGGTAGATGGCCAGTGTTTAAAAAATAAGTAAACTCTCTAAAAGTTATTTTATTATTTATCATGGTGGGAGCACTAAACCTGCATGGGTCATACAGCACCTGAGGAATGGAAGGCAATCATATTTGATCCAAGAACAGGAGAGCAGCTCCAATTTCTTGATCAAGAGCCTTTCACTGACATGAAGGCACCTACTCTGAAGGGCTTTAAAAAGTTATTTATTACATGAAACAAAAGATTCTAATACATACAGTACATACCATACAGGTTAACTGATATACATTCCAAATTCATCTGAACAAGATACACTATTAGGTAAAGAGGAGGCATTAAACACTGCACAACTAACCTTTTCAGAACTGAGACTGACCCATCCAGTATAGATATATTTCAAAAGAACGTTGAAAGCTGTTAAATTGGTATCTTTATTTCACCTCAGCTTGACGAGATTCACGCAACCCACCAAAAAGAAGTGCTCTGAAATATAAATACTGTAGATGATCACTTAATCATACTTGAACAATGTCTCATATTATTTAATTCAGGAAACTACAACATTCTGCTTGAAGTAAAACATAAATCACTATACATACTGTAGTAATAAACTTCAAATCAATATTCCTATTAATTAAAGCTAAACATAATTAAGCACACACCATTAAAAAAAAATTTACTTTCAAAATAAAAATCTAAAAGAAACCATAATAAAAATTTTGAAAATACAAACCTGAAATACTGACTTCTGCAGCTAATATGACTTTGTGTGCACGAAAAGTTTGTCCATTGACTTGCAGAGTGACATCACTATACTCATCATTAAGATAAAGAGCACCAATATCATGTGCCAGGTTGCTGGAGTGATCTACAACTCCACCAGGGTAGGGAAGACCCAGGTGGATGTTAGACATGGTTCTCTCACCCTAGAATGATGATCAAGGTTAGGGACCTGTTTATTACCTTGTGTGCTTTTAAGAGGTCCTCTTCATTTCTGAAATTTTAAGACACTTAATTAGCTTAGCTACTGTTAGCAAACATAAAATAATGTTGGTCAGGATAAAATTTTATTACATTATATAGTACTGTAAGTAAAACATATCACTAAACTTATAGATTATTATTATAATCAAATAGAAGCGCTAAACCACAGGGGTTATACAGGTGAACTTATAGAACAGTTGCATTTATAAGTTTTAAAGTAGCAGTTTACTTACAGATTTTACTGAACTACATGCAGTAATACTTATTTTAGCATGCAAGATATGCTTTAGACAATGTAAAATGATAGATACTGCACTTGTGAGAAAACTTTTATTCCTTTTTTAACATACAGGCCATCTCCCTTTAGGTAGGTGAACCCCCCAAAAAAAAAAAAAAAAAAACACTTTTAGTCATTCATTCAATCACTGTCTTTCCAGAATCGTGATGACTTCACAGTTATGATGACCATCCAAACCACAATATCCTCACCTCCTCAAAGTGTAGGCACTGTACTTCCACCTCTTTCTCTGAGTAGAATTTAAGTTTAGAGGTAAACCCTATTACCTACATTTTTTTACCACACTGGCCATCTCCCACTAAGGTAAGGTGACCAAAAAAAAAAAAAAAAAAAAGGAAACATTCACTATCAGTCATTCAATATTTGTTTTCTGAGTACAGGCACTGTATTTTCCACCCCCCAGAACTCAAGTCCTGCTAACCACTTTCCCTACATGCCTTAAAAACCTTGCTGAACTCCAACAGCATGTCAAATTCCTAAAATCAGGGCTGATCCAAACTCTGCTCACCGCCTGCTGAATGCCAAGTCCCTACCACTTAATATTCCATCATTTTCCTATTTTCTGTTATACCTATTGACCTACTTTTTTTGAAATATCATCCTTGAGCTTTTTTCAAATCCCTTAGTAAAATTTGTGACAACCACATCCAAATTTCGGTTTTTTTCCCCAAAACCTATGGAACTTGACATAAGGGGTTAGTGGTTATGAAAACACGACCCCAAAAACACGTTGATTTGTTTTGTAGGTCTAGCTATTCCAAAAATTTTGAAATTTTGGGTATTTCACCATTTTTGACTTTTATGATGTCATGCTTCCAGAAAAACATACCAAGCTAGTTGACTGCATTTTGTATCCTGAGACAATAATGGAAATAACCCACACTAATTGGTTACTAATCCAAATCATCATCTTTTGGCATTAATGACTATAAAGCTTACTTCTAGGGGAATAATAAAATTTTATTTTGACATGATATATGGTTGTACAAAGGACTGTAATAGTTGAGTGACATCCCAAAAAGCCCTTGTATGCAGAGCATTCCGGGCAAACTTAAAATTAACTTAAGATTAATACGATTATAACAAATTAAATGGTCTTAGAATCAGTAAGTAAAAGAGGGGAAGGTTTATAAAAAAAAAAGAGGAGGCAGTTGGGTAAGATATAAACAACTTTGGGGAGGATAGGGGGGCAGTGAGGGTAGGCAATTGAAAATGTAGGGGGAGATTTAAAATGAGTGTTAGAGGTTCAGCAGAAGTTTGTGGTTAGGGAGGGGTGCGGGAGGGAAGAGGAGCGTTGGTGGAATGATGATGTAAAAAAAATGAAGGGGGAAAAAAAGATATGAGGGGTTTTTTCAAAGTAGAAGTGATGCAAGGAGGGAAGAGTATATGGAGAAAAAGAGGAAAAAGGGTGAAGCAATGAAAAAAAGAGCAGATGGGGAGGGGTGAGGGTTTCAGAAAAATTTTTTGAAAATAAAAAAAAGTTTTGAATGAGTTTAAATGTTGAGGAACCAGAGAACAAATGGATTTGACAGTTAAAAATAGGAGGGGAGTTATTAAATGGAGATTTAAAGGGGATGGGGGAAATGGAGAGAATATTTTGAGGTTTTTTAAAATGTTGATGAAGACGGGGAAGCTGTGATTTCGTGTGTAGGGAAGGAGGAATAACATCTTGTAGGAGTGTGGAAGAGCCAGTTGTGGGTGGGGGGGTTGTAGGCGGGGGGTAGAATAAGGGGGGGAAGGCAGCGGGATTGATGGGATAAAGATAAAATGTTAAAAGCAGGGGATAAATTTTTTGGAGTGGTTTGCTATTATTTAATAAATGTATGGAAGGGGTAAGGATAGGATTCAGAGAGCGTGTATTGTTTTTGTAAAAAAGGGGGAAAAAAGGGGTTTTAAAAAATTATGGGGGAATAAGTCTGTTGAGTGTACCAGGAAATTAGGTAGAGTTATTATTGAAAGAATTAAGAGTAAAAAAAAAGCAGGATAGCAGATGAAAAAGGGGGGTTTTTTGGAAAGGTGGGGGTGTGAGCCAAAATGTTTAAGTGAAACATATAGGTGAAAGTTTTGGAAAGGGAAAGATTTTTTGTATTTATGGATTTGGAAAGGGCGATGATAGGGTAGATGGGGGGGAATGTGGCAGATGTTGCAGGTGTATGGAATGGAGGAAGGTTATGAAAGCAGTGAAGATTTTTATGGGATAGTGAGGCTCAGGTTAGGGGGAGGAGGAAGGGACTTTTCCCAGTAAAAGTGGGCCTTAGACAAGGATTTTGATGTCACCGTGGTTGTTCTTTTTATAGATGGGGTTTAAGAGAAGTGAAAAGGGGGGTTTTTGGAAGAGGTGTTGGGCTAAAAGATAAAAAAAATACAAAATGGGGTTTCACAGTTGCTTTTTTTGATGACACGTCTTTTAAAAATTCTGAAGAGAAGCAGGGTTGGTGGATGAATTTGGAGGGGTAAAAGAAGAAAATTGAAAGTGAATATAGGGGAAAAGCAAGGGATGAGGATAACAAAAGAATAGGGGGAAAGATTGGGGATCAGATTGGGGGGGGAGAGTATGGAGGAGGGAATGTATTCAGATATTTGGGAGGGCATGGGGGGTGGATCTATGAAGGATGAGGTGAATCATAGAATTGATGAGGGGGGGGAGTGGAGACTTGGGTTTGGGGGCAAAGAACCTTGTCCAAATAAAGGGAAGAAAGTTTGTTATACCAACGCCTTATATGGGTGTGAAGCATGGGGGATGAATGTTGAACGAGGAGAAGGCTGGGGCAGTGGAATGCATGTCTGAGGGCAATTTTGGTGTGAATATAATGCAGAGAATTAGGAGTTTGGAAATTAGGGGGAGGGGCGGGATTACCAAACGACCAGAGAGCTGAGGGGGGTTGTTGAGGTGGTTTGGACATGTAGAGAGAATGGAACGAGACAGAGTGACTTGAGTGTATAAATCTGTAGTGGAGGGGAAGGGGGTAGGGGGGCGGCCTGGGAAAAGGGTTTGGGGGGAGGGGGAAAGGGAAATTTTTGTGCGGGGCTTGGACTTCCAAACATTTTGAGCGATTTATAGGGGTGAAGGAGGCTATGGTTTTTTAAAACTTGACGGCTGTTTGGGGTGTGAGCAAAGAACATTTATGAAGGGAATGCTTTATGGCTTTAATAAGTCTATAGAGATGAGTACAAGGAATCAGGATGTATTTCTAGGAAAAGTTACTGAAGTAGGTTAAGAGATCAAGAGATATTGTCAATTATATTTGTTAAAACTACTGAGCAAGAATTCATTTAGTTTTTAACCAAGCTTGAACTATTACATTAGATTCTAATAAATATGGTTTCCCCATATCTTTTTATCTTCCTATTAATTCATTAATTAGTCTGAGTAACAGATAAATGTCATTTTTTTTTTTTTTTTTTGGGGGGAAGGCGGGAAGGGACATTCCCATAGGGGTCAAAATACCTGAGGAAATAGAAGGTATTCAGGCTTGTTTTAAAAAAATTAAAGTACAGGTCCAATTTTTAAATCAAGGGGTCCCCTCCCCAACACAAGGAACTTTTGGGGGATGCTGAGGGGAAAAAAGCATATTTTAGTGACCCAAAAGGGTTTTTGATGTTTTGTCGCATATGAAGAAAAATGTACCTGTTAATGCGGGACAGCCACTGCATGACAAATTTCAGATCAATTTTATTCAGAATATTTTTTGGTTAGGTCTGATCAATTTTCCAAAAAAGTATATAAATTGGACAGTCAACCAGTCCAGGTGCAATCTCAGACCACACCATCAGATTCGAATAATATAAAATAAATGTCTATTTATGGTTTAAAATATATATTATAGTTATTACACTTCAAATTCCTAATTATGAAGTCTACTGCCACATTTTATTTTACATAAACAGTGAGTTGGGTAAATAATCTTATGCAAAATTAAAGAAAAAAATCAAAGCTGAGAATTAATTATAGCTTATTAATGCAACTTACAAAACTAATGCAATTTTCTCCTACAAAGCATGTACATAATTAAGTTTCTGTATTGAGAGCACCATAATTACTATAATCTTCACAAGGAAGTGATAAACTGAATATAATCAAGAAAAGCGTTAAACCCCAAAGGGTCTTTTCAGTCTGCTAAATTCGTCATACTGGCTCTTGGGAACGTGAGGGAATCAAGTTTGATCCGTGGAATGAGAGGGTAACGTCAATTTCTTGGATCAAGAGCCATTCACCAGCGTCAAATTACCCCCTTGAAGGGACAAACAGGCACTACTTCAGTCTATTACTTCCCGAACCTATAGAGATCATGCAAGCAATACCCATAAATAAATTCTTGTCTTCTCCACGTCGAGCAACATAACTTGTTAGTGTTGACAGTACAACAACATACTACACACAACATATCTACTATGCTGTCCTACGTTTGTCTAGTCTACCTAGCTGACTTAACATTCCTTATCACAAACATCTTCATAGCACGCTCCCTCCCAGATTGAAATGATACTAATAGCCCTAATGCTTGAGTATGAGTGTAACAATGTGCATCACCACACATGGTAATGTAATGTGTGCCCAAATCCTGGGAATTACCTGCGTAGCTTCTAGAATGTACTACAACCTGCGTCACTAGTTCAACACACGCCAGCCATCATACGGCACTACTTGTCTACACTCTACATTTATCATAAAAGAAAAAAACAAACAAAAGAACATTTTAATTCAATATGTGCATAATTGTTACAAAGTTATGTTACATTTACTTCATACATTTTGACAAGCTCCAGGTTATACAGTACATTTCGGACAGACTGACACTAAAACTTCAACTACTTGACATTGACTACTTACATAGTTTGAATGCTAAGTTTAATATAAGTAAGTTGTCTAAATATAAGATTATTTAATGTAATGATTATTTTCATTAACAATAATTTATATATTAAAACAGAAATGTTAATTTGAAGAGCGTTTTTATATTTTGGAAATCGAGGAAAAATCATAAATTCAGACAGCTCACCTACGTTCAAGAAATGTCCAAATATTTTATCCCTAGTGGTATATTATCAGCCATTCTGGAAAAAAAACTTTAACTTTTCCCCAATTTAAATAACTCGTAACCACTTAAACCTGTCCAGATTCAATCATACCATGATAAAATATTGGGTATTATATATAACTTATAACCACATGTAAGTTAGTTCAATGTTTTCATGTCTGCATAAACAAGCAATACGATTGTTACCAGTTCATAACTTATCCTGAAACTTGCTTAGCTATCAAAAATGGTAGAGCCCAATCCAAGGACTCATTATGTTGCCTGTCATCTTTTGACTACCGCCCAGAGGATGGGTATGGATGCATAATAGAGATGTTAAACTAACACTCAATGAAATATTCCCTTGACGCCGCTGAGGTACTCCCGATCTTGGCAAAGTAATGGATTATGGAGGAAGGGTGTCCCGTGGCCTGGTGGCAAAAGCTTTCGCTTTACGCGGTGAATGTTAGGGTTCGATTCCCGGCGAAGTGGTAGAAATCATTGGGCGTGTTTCCTTACACCTGTTGTCTGTGTTCCCCATCAGTAAAATGGGTACCTGGGTGTTAGTCGACTGGTGTGGGTAGCATCTTGGGACAAAACTGACCTAATTTGCCCGAAATGCTCTGCATAACAAGCGCTTTTTATATAGTAGTATGACATTGATGTCAGTTAGGCCTGTATAACATGTACTTGTAGTAAATAAAGATATATTATGATTAAAGGTTGGTAGTGCGTCAATGGACCCCAATGGAAATAAGTCACTCTGTCTGACTTTTTAGGTTATCCTAGGTTTTTTACAATATGTGCTATGATGATAATCTATGTAACTGTATTTGTGTATACCTGAATAAAACTTACTTACAGAACTTAGTGGAAGGTACAAACTGGATCTTAGGATCCTGTTTTTTGCCTGCTCACAGGATGAGATGGGGTGCACAATATCTAGCCACTCAAGTGGCAAAACAAAAAGGATCTTGGGAATGAGGACGTGATGGTGGGGTTTGTGGGATGGTGGGAGTTGCGCAAAAATCGGGGAAGTGATGAGGTTTTAGTTGTGCCACCTAAAAAAAAAAAAAAAATGGTCATAACTCGGTTGCAATCTCCTCTATAAAAACTATTCATTTAACTCGTAGATACAAAATGTGGATATAACCTAAAGGTTTCAGATATTTTATCATTAACAATGAGGTTTTAGTTTTGTAGTTGTGCCACCTGAGGGCTAGTTTATTGTGCACCAATGTTCATCCTGTGAGCGTGGTCCATGCCTTTGAGGTATCAAGGTCACTGAGCAACTTCTTCACCTCCTCCTCAGTTGTGTGTATGTCATCCAACACTTGGTATATTCCTTGTTGGTGTTCCACTCTGCACTGTCTTCCCATAGTCCTTCCTGCCTCCACTGTAAATACATACCTCCTTAAATCTCGATTGAGCTCCTCACAAACCTCTCGATCGTTTCTTGTGAGTTCAACACCTTTCTTCAGCCTGATCACCTGGTCTTAAACTGTTGTCTTCCTCCTAATGTGACTATACAGCAGTTTCGGGTCAGACTTGACTTTCGATGCTATGTCATTTCGTACTGTCGCTGGGCCTCCCTCCTTATTTGTGCATACTCATTTCTGGCTCTACGACTAATCTCCTTATTTTCCTGGGTCCTTTGCCTTCTGTACTTTTTCCATTCTCTAGCGCACTTAGTCTTTGCCTCCCTGCACCTTTGGGTAAACCAAGGGCTCGTTCTGGACTTCCCATTATTTCTGTTGCCCTTGGGAACAAACCTTTCCTCTGCTTCTTTGCATTTTGTTGTTACGTATTCCATCATTTCGTTTATGACTTTCCTTCCATGACTCTGTCCCACTGAACCTCCTGCAGGAAGTTCCTCATACCTGTGTAGTCCCCTCGTTTATAGTTTGGCTTTTTCCTTTCAACTCCTGTTGCCCTCTCCACTTGTAACTCTGCTATGTACTCAAAGTTCAGGACCATATGGTCACTGGTCCCAGGGGCCTCTCATATATGATGTCCTCAATGTCTGAGCTGCTCGGGGTGAACACGAGGTCCAGCCTTGCTGGTTCGTCCTCTCCTTTCTCTCTGGTAGTGTCCCTGACATGTTGGTGCATAAGGTTTTCCAGTACCACATCCATCATCTTGGCTCTCCATGTTTCTGGACCCCCATGTGGCTCCATATTTTCCCAATCAATCTCCCTGTGGTTGAAGTCGCCCATAACCAGTAGTTTTGCTCTGCTTGAGTGAGATCTTCTTGCTACCTCAGCCAGTGTGTCCACCATTGCTCTGTTGCTCTCTTCATATTCCTCTCTTGGCCTCCTGCAGTTCTGTGGTGGGTTATACACCACTGCTGGCTACCTTATGTTCCCCAGACTGGATTGTACCTACTATGTAGTCCTTTTCACTAATCGCATCCATGCATTCCATTTCCTCAAATCTTCATTGGTTCCTTACGAGCAATGCAACACCTCATCCTCTATTCCTTCTATCTTTCCTCAGGATCTGACATCCCAGTGGGAAGATTGCATCTGTTATTGCCTCAGTGAGTTTCGTTTCTGTGACTGCTATGATGTCTGGGGACTTCCATCCATGTTTGGTACTTCAAACCTTCAACTTCGTTTCTAAAACTGTGGTCCTGGGGGGAAAATTGGGTTGGAGCGTGAGCCCTGGCGGGGGCCTATGGGGTTTCGGTGGGGTGGGGTTTGTGATGGGGAGTGGGGGCAGAGTGCCAGTAGGGGGTTGTATAATGGAACATAGGGAAAACCATCCTGTGATGGATGTAGTGATACCGCTCTTGTGGGAGCCCAAGGACACAATACTGCACCACCTCAGGGGCCCCTTACAATAACAACAAACAGTACAGCGATGGCCCAGCATGGCGTGTGGCTCTCTCTTACACAGATACATTCGTGATGCAGATTACATGGTAGCTTAAATATGTCGCCAGTAGCTATAGCTTTTCTGAGGACATATGCACCTTACATCACCTGTCCTGCAGCAGCAGTCATTAGATGTATTTTCTTCTGTTGAAGACATGTACCATGGATTTGTGTTCAATAAAGCCTAGGAATAAGGCCTGTGTTTTATCACAACAATGTAATATTGTTAAAACCATCATTTGTGATGGAATATAACAGTAAAAATAAAATATAATGGAATACGAGACAACCAATCACTACATGCCAGAAAAACAGTAAATACGAGAAACCATCCTGGATGACGGAATTTGCAAACTACCATGGAGTGGTACACAAACCCATCCTATATACAGAACGATACAAAGCGTCACCCTGGTTATGAAATAGGATAAAACTATCCTGTGACCCTAGAGCCACACTGCTGTGTCGACTGAAAAACTCCACTGCTTCAATGACCAGAACACAAAAGAACACAAGTATGGTTCAGGCCTAGTATGGGTCTACAGGCCCATACTAGGCACACGAACACAAACATTGAGACTCATACCCAGCATCACTGGACACGAAAATTTCTAAATGGAAAGTGCGCTGCATCCCGGACTGCATCTTAACTGGAACCTATCCTGCTTGTTGGAACCTGTGAATTATAATTATAACTAAGCTAAACCACAAGGGTAATGGAACCTGGGACACTGACTGGAAAAATTATAATGAAAACTAAATGCTAAGTCTCTGACTGAGGAAAAAAGCATTGCTGGCTGATTGAAAACGTTCTTAGCTGGAAGGCGTTGCTGGCTGGAAGGTGCTGCTGGCTGGAAGGCGCTGCTGGCTGGAAGGCGTTGCTGGCTGAGAAAAGGCACTGATGGCTGGAAAAAATAACTGGTGATTGGAAAAGTTAAGTAATTAATCATTATGGTTTATTTTATTAACTATGGATGACTAACTTATCAAACATATTTATAATTACATATGATATATTAATGATTATAAATATTTTATATCAATACACGATCAATATATTGGACATTTGTGATAAATGATGAAAAACTAGGAACACATGGTAGAGGCATCATTGGCTGGAAAACCCATCACTGGCTACATATCTAAAACACTGCATTGCTTAGTACAGTACATGAATTATACTAATTGTTATTATTAATCCTACTATATTTATTATGATTATTTGCTAATAAGTCTGATAATTGAAGAGCATAAATAACTATTAAGACTCAAAAACATTACAAGTGGCCTTGTTAACTATTGAGTTACTTCCAGTATTCAATATTTTAATAGGTATTATTTAATTTTTATCAAATTCAAGTGGTTTTGAGTTACAATAGTAAAGACGTCACTGGCTGGAAGAGGCTTCACTGGCAGGAACAAGTATTACTGGCTGGAAGAGGCTTCGCTGGGAGGAACAGTATCACTGACTGGAAGGGCTTTGGAGGGGACACTGGTGGAAGAGGCCCAGGGAAGGCTCACTGGCTGGAA
>WNWK01002209.1:0-27500 GCA_009830355.1 Cherax destructor
AGTTATTAGAATCACTTATTGGGGTAAAGGAATTCTATAGATTGATATTTTTATTAAGTTTCTCAATAGCCACATAATGTTAATATTATTTCATTAATAAATTAACCATAAAAACAAGGAACTTGTATAGCAGTTAATATGAGCGAAAACATTATCCTTTGTTGATAATCAAATAGAACACCTGTTGGTTCATGTTCACTAACTACACTTGACAAAGTCAATGTTCACTTTCAGACTCAGTAACAATAAGTCGGACGAAACATCACTCCAAATCTGCAGCTGCCTCAAGCAATATGATGGAGGGATCCCCTCCACTCCTCTTAGCATAAATCGAATTAGTTTTACATAACACACTAAAACATTACACAAATAACCCACACATAGAACAGAGGAGCTAGACGACGTTTTTCCGACTTGGACCATTTAGAAAGTCACAAAAACAAAAAAGGGGAGCAGGAAAAAAAAAATATAGGCTAGCAGACGGACGGGAACAAGAGAGGGGGGGGGAGGTGAAGGTTGTTATAGTCCTGGTTCAATTGAACCCAAGATGAATCAAGGCTGGGGTTTCCCCCCTTTGGGAAAAATTTTAAGAATAGAAAAAAGACAAAAAAACAATGAAAATAAGCACTTTATTTAAGAGAATACTTTATAAAAATAATAAATACTTGAACATGAATCTCAAATCCTATCTTAAAAACCCAAAAAGAAAATAGAAAAAAAAAACTTATCAAAAGCTATTATTTACAGCTGAAATGGTAAATATATGTGTCGATGTTCTTGACAAAGCCTGATTTCCTTTTTTGAACCCTTTCTGGTGTTAACGAATCGAGGAAAGTGTCAACAACCACTGGTCGACGGATGTTTCCCAAAAAAACCAGTTGACATTTTCTAAAACCACGTTAGAAACTCCAGTAGTTGACAATGTACCAGGGGCTCAGGTGTCGTCTGTGGGTGAACAGTTGCCTGGGTTTTGACTAGTTGATCCACAGTTGAAAATGTTCGTTTTTCTCTGGTCTCAGTTGAGATAACCTTTCCCCTCACACTCTGCTTTGAGCCAGATGACCCACGCGCTTCCTAAGGTGGGGAAAAAAAGACCAGACAATTACTCACCACTCTAATAATCACCCCAAGAGTAAAGTCTTTAAAAAAAATGGGAGACAGAAACAATTTACTCTGCTCTACCCGCCCTTTTCTTATTGGTGAGTTAAGTTCCCAAAATCATGAGTGAAGCTTAAAAACATAAAAAAACGAGTGAAGCTCTTAAAATAAAATCTAGGAACAGAAGACTTCAGTGGGGCGAGAGGGGGAGTCGAATGATTAACCCGTGGCCGGAGCCTAACATCACCTTCACCGGGGGGAAAGGAAGGGGGTTAGGGGGGCCAGACACTCGCCCCACCTCAACAAGCAGACTACCATACAACTATCACTATACATACCTTCACACTTTCATTACTCCTATTTTTTTTTTATTTTATTTAAGAAACAGGTATATGTACATATTACATACATGGAAACGTTCGAAACATATGAACACTTATAATTACCAAATAATTTACATATGATAATCAACATAGAAATCACCACAAATATACTTGTTACTAATGCATGATCATCATTTTCCTCATAACATCAAGGTGCCGCATGAAACACTAGTTAAAACTTACAAATGCAATATACCTCCTCCCTCAACCTTCCTAACATAAAACTCCCTCTGAAAATTTTTGATTAAACCAACAATATATATACATAGCACACCCTACCCCTAAATATACACTAAATTGTACAATCAGAACTGTATATTACACGATACCATTATTTCTATGCATCCTTTTGAATTCTGTCAAGTATTTAAATTTTAAATATCACAATAATAACTCTAACGACTACGTATACAAAATTATATGGTATCACTTTACCATATATTTTTTTTTATATTTTATTAAAAACAGTACAGACAAGTATAGACAAAAGAGTTACAACAGGAACAAAATATGTATGTGATAATATAATAGTTATACACTGTCATAATCCAACACGTCAGCAGGATAGAAATTTGACATTTCATATTAGATGTAAACCCGTTACATCATAACCCGCAATTGCGGAAACACAACATTCAAAACAATGATAATTACTATAACCAGCATAGTATTATGTCACTAACTAATATTACAAACCAAGAACCCTTCCCCTCCCGGAGCACCGTACAACACGTGCTCTAGTACCTGGACCCTCCCGAGCACCGTACAACTCACGAGGGAAACCCCAACTTAACTTATTTGTGTTGAGAGCCCAACACAGTGTTTCTCAGCATAATACATCATACCTCCGAACTCTAAACATAAACATCTAACCCTGTGTACTTTAAATATGTTGATACCGTTATTTAAAACTTTTACATCTTATTGAAACCGGTACATACAGGTATATACAATACAATAAAAGATACCTAATATGAATGGAAATTATGTTCAACAATACTTATTAATATTACAACACGCCGACAACACCCCTCCTCCATAATACATTTACAAATAAAAATCAACCGTACCATGTATACTATTTGACCATACATAGATGTTGTTCGTTTGCCTTAGTATTACATACAAGTTAAGTCGAAACACATATTTGTTCAATACAAATTATCTTTGTGGACACTCGACCCCAGTCCAACTCTCATGTATGTTACCTGGGGATCAAGAAGCACCTAAGTTTGTTTCCAATCATAACAAAACATTCGAGGCTACTAAACACAATTCTCCTACCACAGGCCTTGTTCATGGTAAGCATACCATCCAAGGTTAATTGCCATAACTCATCACATTTTAACACATGACCAAGCAACACTAATAAGAATCATAACCCAATTGTATACTATGTTCTATCCATCAGATATACAACTTGGAAATCTCTCCATGTTGTCAATTCGCACAATCTGAGTCGGTCCTATGAAAGGCCACAAAGTAATGCAAACAGAGGATATAACCCTTATTTGGCACAATGGGTTATCACTGTCTTTGAAAGTCTTCGGACTAAATAGCCCGATTTGAATATCCAACTCTCATACCTCTATACTACTATATAAGACCGACTCTCTCCATGCAAAAGAAGTTTACCTACCACTTAATAACTAACCGTTCCACCAAAATGATAAAACCATGCACTGTCTCCATTTTGAACTCCCTCCCCAGTCTGAGTCAACTATCACACCGAGAACCTAACCCCCGACCAACTACAGGTCACCTTCCCTCATCCTAGGCCACATCCCACATCTTGCACACCTTTTCACTAGCGCACTTCATACATAAAATGAAAACACCCCTCCCCTCCACCGAAGACCAGCCCACGAAGAAACATATAAAAATCGAGTACCAAGTACGAAACCGATCGTCGGACCGCATCCGAACAACCCCATACCTCTAAACTTAACGCCCTAAGCATTGACAATCCTCACCGCCTACCTGTCGTAGGACGCCCTGAAACCAGTTCCTCACCCTTACTAATTCTTCACAAAAGTATACGATATGGTAGGCCGTTTCCGGCCATCCACACCGAACAGTTTTGATCCCGAGTCACACCCATTACATACAACTGCGCCCTAGACGCTAGATGCCATGAAGGAAACGGAATCCAGTTTCTCGAACCGAGGTTGCAATCGCAATCCTTGAACCAATACCATATGGTCTTCCAATGGTAACCTGGATAAACCTCCTCACCAATGACCTCACCCACGTGCATACCAATATTATCCAGCTTACATACCTTTACCCTCTTGGGGTTTTGTGCTACCAATAATGCCGCAACATGGCTTCACACATTAAATCCTTACCCACCCACCACCTTCTAACCTCTCTCATTACGCGTCAACCTCGCCCCCTAACTCCGCCTCGCTCTAGATATTCCTGCCGCACATAAATACCAATCAAACGCCTATGTACCGGTATTAACCCCATACCTCCCTTAGCTATTTTTGTCATGACGACATCCTTCCCCAACCAATGTCGACGGAATCCCCATATAAAATTCAAAACTCTCCTCTGTAACCTCAGTACATCCTCCGGAAGCAAAGGATAAACTGCTGCCACAAACCATAATTTACTATACACAAGGACGTTTATGACAATTACCCTCTGAAGTATTGTCACCTCACTCGGTTGCCATCCAGCCATTCTACGAATGGCTGCATCTACAACTAAAGACGAATTAATTGTTCTTGCAGATCTTTCCTCGTCACAAAAATGTAATCCACATATTTTAAGGCTCTCGACAGTTTTCCACCCATACTCCTTGCCCAACGTCCCCCCTACCCAGGACCCCACCTCCAAAAATTTTGATTTTTTCCTATGAACACGCATGCCTGACGCATCTCCAAAAAAAACTATAACCCTGTTAATGAATTCCAAACCTACCCTACTACGTACCATTATGGTAGTATCATCAACGTATCCTATGATGCCCACCTCTACACCCTGCGCACTAAAACCCTGCCCCACTCCTCCGTTAACTAACCTATAAAAAGGGTCCTGCAAACAGGCAAACAAGAGCTGGGAGAGGGGACACCCCTGCCGCAGCCCCCACCCCATGCCTATCGCGGACCCCACCCTCCCATTCACCTGAACCCGTAGTTTTGCATCAATGTATAGCATACACACCCATGACACTACCTCTTCCCCAAAACCCTGTTTTAATAATATTGCAAATAAAGTCTCCCTATCTACATTATCAAAAGCCTTTTCCCAATCCAATCCCAATACTCCTCCCCCATGACGTTCCTCCACAAAACCTTTAATTCTACGATGACCTACCCTCATAGACCTTCCAGGAATCCCATATTGCCCTTCCCATACCACTTTATCTAACACTCGTTTCATACGATTAGCTAAAATCCGCTCCTAACAACGTAATGGGTCTATATTCCCCTAGAGTTCCATGTATGTGTACCTTCGGCACTAAAACGACGATCCCCAACCCCACCTCCCCACCCATTTTTCCATCATCTTTCATAGCATTGTATAAACGGACCAGGACGTGTTTTAAAGTTTCCCAATGGACTACATAAAAATCCTTTGAAATTCCATCCCAACCCGGCGATTTTCCCATTGCCTGACTCCGAACGGCCTGGGCAACCTCCTCCTCCATTATACTTCCCTCCATGGCCATTCTATCCACATCATTCACGTTCGCCACTATACTATGCAGTAAGGCCTCCTCGCCTCCTGATTCCCTCTTTACCAATCCATTTTTGTGCAAACCATTTATCCGCATAGTTCCCCATGCTTTCTGTAGTACATAGCCTTTGTCCCTTACAGTATCCAGCCAAATCCTCATCAACAACCAAAGACATCACCGTTGTCGCCTTGCGTCGCAACCTGAAACTTCGAAGGACTCGAACAGAGGGCTTATCCACCATAGTACCTACTCTATCCCCGCCCACACCTCAACGCCTGAAAATTCTCGTTCTGTATATCCTGTAATTGACTTCTAAGACACTCTATTTCTGCTTGATCATACCTTCCTCCCGCACCGTAACAATCTCTCAACTGACCCTCAAGGTACCTCTGCTTCCGTACCTATATGACGCATCTTCCTCCCTAACCTACTGTAAAACCCCTTTATTGCCAACTTTGCTCTTGAATTCCACCAATCCACCACATTCCCGATTCCTCTACCACCGTCCCACAACCTCTCCCACCATAACCCAAAAGACTCCAAAGCCTCTAAACCCTTCAACAATCTAACATTTAATTTCCAGTAGCTAGGGAAAACTCGAACAACACCTTCCCATTCTAGAGCTGCCAGAACGCCCCTATGGTCCGTGAAACCCAAATCCACACATTCTACCCTCCCACAACATATTAAATCAGTGATGTACACTCTATCTAAACGTGCGGCATAACCTTTCCGACAAAATGTGAAATCTACGTTCCACCCCCCACCTCCAATCACGTCTACAACACCAACCGCCCGCAGTACATCCCGTAAAATCTCTAAGAGACACCCCCCACCTCTTGGCTCAACATCCTTTCCCCTAATAACACAATTCCAATCCCCGGCAATCACGGAAACTAAAGGGAGGCCCCTTAGAAAATATACTAAATGCTCGCGTACAAAATCTTCCTTCACCCGTCTATTAGATGTTGCTGGCATATACACACAAACAAAACCTACTTGTATATGCCCCCATGTTCCCACAACACGCACAACCCGTCCCCACCGCCCCAATCCCATGCCAACAACGTAAAAGGACTGGTCTCCTGTATGCCTACTACAACCCCACCTTTGAACTTGTCCGAGTTCCCCACATAACATGTATACCCTCGCACTTGCAACTCGCTTCCACACCTAAAATTATGTTCTTGCATAAAGAACACATCTACATCCAAACGTCTTAGTGATACCTCCACCCATCGTCTCTTGACCTCTGAACGGAGGCCATTAACATTTATTGTAATGCACTTGAAGACAGTGGTGGGGTTTTATCATTCTCTTCCCAGTTGCTGACAAACCTGACTTGGACTTACCGCTACTACTTCTAAAGGACTTCCCACCACTCCCACCTAACTTACCTAAGGGAGCACCCTTGTCACTTTTGGCTACATCTGCCCAAACCTTTTTGCTTGTCCTCTGGCCTGGAGTTAGAATGTCATCCTCCACGGGTGTACTTGGCCTCTTACGGAAGCTCCTCGTACTCCATATCACCCATATTATCTTCCCTGTGCACCTCCACGTCTGCCTCTATCACAGACTTATGAGGTACACGCCTTCCCTCTGCACCCACACTACTCACAAGTACAGTCTTCACCACCGGTGAAATCACCGGCGTGGATACGAAATCCACTGGCGTCGGGCTGTCAAGGAGCCTCTGAATTTCGTCAAAACCAGGCAAATCCATGGACGGGCTCAGCACCTCTTCCACCAGAGGTGACTCACCCGCGGCATCACCATCTTGATCGCCCTCGGATGCTGGTGGCAACGTCAAGACGACTTCCTCTGCAGCCTCCACTGCTGCACTCCATTTCCCATTAACAGGTAACTCCTTCAGAACGTCCTCTACCACCGGTATGTCATCATTCGGTGGGTGAACGCACTCGTCCATCATTACACTAAGTGTCGCTTCAGGTTGTTCCGTCCGCTGCTGCCACCTCCGTCGCTCGCAATTCGCGGCCATATGGCCAGGGCCACCCCACAGACGACACGTCCGTACCTGCCCTGGGTAGGTAACGTAGATTTGCGTCCTGAAATCTTCCATAGTCACATATGATGGAATTGGCTGTCTCAAAGTCATTTTCATGGAAAAAGACCCTTCTAACATCCCAGCATAGATTCCTTGGGACCATCGCCCCACATTGACAGCATGTATAGTCCCGTAACTTCAAAGACACGTCGTACATCAGCTTCGTCGGCTTCAAATGGAATGTTGCGAAGACGAATCCATGAGTAATGTGCCGAAACGTCGCGAAGTCGCACCTCCAAGCTATTGTTGACAACAATAGGCCGTTCTTGATACGTGTCAACGACCCTTTCATAGACTGCAGGTGACACAAATTTCACAAAGATTCTCGCATTATCATTCAGTGACACGCCGTACAAATCTTCGGTAGGTATCTTGAGAGTATCCCGAATGATGAGTGGTAAAACGACGTCGGCATTGCTTGGATAAACGGCTCCTTTTAACAATTCCAAGCAGACGGTGTTGACTCTCCTCCTGTAGTTCGCCATTTTGTAGAAAACAAAGCTTCACCAGCCGGTCACCAGGGGTCACTTGACGCGCACCTGGGACACCCTCACTCTGTCAAGGTTGGGAAGCGACTGTGAGGAGCAGTGCAAGGGAGCTAGGGGCCCACAGAGGGTTGGAGCAATGACAAATACAAGGTAGAAGAAAGAAAACAAAGAAAGAGGAAAGAGGGAGAAGGGGAAAAAAGAGAAACAGGTTAGGTCACGGGTGTTCTGAAGTTTGGAACATTTAACAATGTAATGGGAAAGGAGGGCATCTACAGAGACAAAGCCAGTACTAAGATTCATATAAGGGAAGTTGTGTAATAGGGAGGATTCAACCAGATGGCGACTGTGAAAGTTGGACGTAGGGTAGACAGTTTTAGCAGAAGACCAATCAATAGGATGACTGATCTCTGACATGACTGAAAAGAGCATTGTTGGTGTCGGCAAGCCTAACCCTACTTTTGTGCTCCCTTAGTCTGTCAGAAAGAGAACGGCCAGTTTCTCCAAAGTACTGAAGAGGACAGGAGGAACAAGAAATATAGTAGACACCAGGAGCATCTGCAGAGGGAGGAGAGGTATGAACTAGATTAGTGCGAAGAATGTTAGTCTGGCAAAAAGTAAGTTTGATGTCTAAGGAATGGAGAGAGTTGTTGAGATTAGAGAGACTGGAAATGTAGGGAAGGCAGAGGACAGGAGAGTTCCCAGGAGTAGAGTTTGGGAGAGAAGAAAGTCCGTTTAGCACATGAGAAGGCAGTCTATGAAATGGGAATGGTAGCCAAGACGGGAAAATGAATTACGAAGAGTGGAAATTTCTACTTCAAGGAACTGAGGATCACAAATGCGGAGAGCACAGAGAAAGAGGGAGATAAGAACACTTTTCTTGACAGAGGAAGCATGATAAGAAAAGTAGTGAATATACATTCCACTGTGCATAGGATTCCGGTATACGGAAAAGGCAAAACCTGTAACTGAGCGGTGGACATGAACATCAAGGAAAGGAAGCAAAGAATTAGATTCCCATTCAGCTTTAAACTTAATGGAAGGGGCAAGATTATTAAGATTATCAAGAAATGGTTGGAAGAGACTAGTCATGAGGTCAAAGAGCAAAGATGTCATCTACATAGCAGAGCCAGAGTGAAGAGTGCACATCAATAGTAGGAAGAAAAACAGTCTCGAAGTATTCCATGTAAAGATTAGCAAGAACAGGAGATAGAGGAAAGCCCATAGCAACACCGAAGATTTGAAAATAATATTTACCTTGGAAGGAAAAAGAATTTGAGTCCACACAAAGGCGGATAAGATCAAGAAAGACATCAGTAGGTATAGGGAGATGAAGTAACCCTTCATTGACCTTCTCTCTGAGAAAATTAAGAACATCATCAAGAGGGACATTAGTGAAGAGGGACTCAACGTCAAGACTAAGCATCTTACAGGTCGGGAGAGGGCAAACCAATTCGATGAAGTGATGAAGGTGGGCAGGAGAAAAAGTACCAAGAAAAAGAGTGAGGGTTTTGGGTAGCCAAGAAGCAAGAGAATAAGAGACAGAACCTCTAGAAGATATGATGGGATGTATCTCCTTTGTTTTCTGTCTTCTACCTTGTATTTGTCCTTGCTCCTAACCTCTGTGGGTTCCTTGCAGTGCTCCTCTTTCTTAGTATTTGACTGACTCCACTACTATTCAAATTCTTTATTTCTAGTAATATACAGAGTGGGGTGTACTTATAGTAATGTACATTTTATGAAGTAGATTTTACAAGATGGCCAATAATATGCCTAGGTATGCCTAGGCTTTTCAGGAAGTCTTATGATAGGTCTTACTCAATAGTGACACAATGATTGTATTGATAGTAAGGTTTCGTAATTGTAATGATTAACTAGGTTTACAATATTGAGGTACTGAAATTCAAACATTTAAGAATTAAACAATTAGTTTAAAGAATTTAACAATTAGTTTATGTATTAATTGTAAAGGTGATGTATTGGCATAATACCGTTTCTATATTGGAGTGTCTTAGGCAAACTTATGACTAGCTTAAGAATTAGGAAGCAATAGTTGTATTAGAATTTTGGTCAGTCATGTGCAAATTAAGGGGAATCACAGATATCAATAAGTGTATTTTGCTGTGGATACGTGCAAGATAAAGTAGTTTTCATGTGGTTAGCTACCGGTTGGGTGCGTAAGTGAGATAAGATGTTTTTTAACGGTGCTTTTGAAAGTGGAGGTTGTGTCTGCAGTTCTAGAGTTTTCAGGCAGGGAGTTCCAGATTTTAGGCCCTTTTATGCGCACTGAATTTTTGTATAGATTTAGTCGGACACGGGGAATGTCAAAGAGATGTTTATGTCTGGTATTATGTCTATGGGTCCTGTCACAACTGTCAAGAAAGTGTTTTAGCTCAGGGTTAAAGTTGGAATTAATGGTTCTATAAATGTAGATAGCAGAGTAGTAAGTATGGATGTTCTGAACAGTGAGTAGGTTTAGGTCTTTGAAGAGTCGGGGGGGGGGGTGCTGCCTAGCGTTGGATTGCGTGATAATTCTTACTGCGGCTTTTTGTTGGGTTATTATTGGCTTTAGGTGGGTAATTGCTGTTGATCCCCATGCACATATGGCATATGTGAGGTAGGGATAGATGAGTGAGTAGTATAGTGTGAGTAGGACTGATTGTGGTACATAATACCGTATCTTAGAGAGGATCCCCACAGTTTTGGACACTTTCTTTGTTATGTGTTGGATATGGGGCTGAATTTCAGGCTGCTGTCAAGGTGAAGGCCCAGGAATTTGCCCTCGTTATGTTTAGCAATAGGTGTAGTGTTGATCTTAATGTTTAATTGTGGATTACCTGCTCTGTTGCCAACACTCACACGTACCTGGACCCTCCACACCACAATATTCACACGTACCTGGACCCTCCACACCACAATACTCACACGTACCTGGACCCTCCACACCACAATACTCACACGTACCTGGACCCTCCACACCACAATACTCACACGTACCTGGACCCTCCACACCACAATACTCACACGTACCTGGACCCTCCACACCACAATACTCACACGTATATGGACCCTTCTCCAGCGGTGGGTCATTATATGACAATGACCCGTGTCAGGAAACACTTGTCCTGTTTCCTGACAAATCTTATCTAACCTAACCATGACAATCCCCACCACCACGTTCAATTAGGTTAGACTCCACACGTCTTTCGATTATTATTATTTTTTTATATTAATCTAAAAATATTCTTAGCTCTGACTGTCATGTTCAGTCGAATTACTTCTACTTAAAACATGTTTTCTCAAGCTTAAATAAATATATTTGTCATCTCTAGCAACCCCTGCAATCATAATAATTCAGACCAGTACTCTCCCTCCCAAAAAACGCTTAAACGAGAGTACTGCATACCAATAAACATCAATAAATAATCACTAAATTTGAATTATGCTCACTAAAAAATACTTTTTTTAAATGCATTAGGTTCAAAAGTTGCTGAAAATCCTCAATGTTTTTGAAAAGTATATATAACACATGTCTCCAAATTCGAGTATTAAACCATAGGTTTAAAATACATATATCATATTTGCGTTTATACGAACAACTAATAATTTGCTCATTTATATTATTTTCTAATATGTAATAAACTAGACAATCAGACCATTCACTAGCCACTTGTTCAATATTTCCTACAACTAACTCATTTTTTTTAACCAGCTTATCACCCTCCTATTATTCACTTTCTGTTTCTTCTTAATTGGACAAACATCTCGCAGATTCACAAAATTCTCTCCACAAGGGTTTCTTAACCAGGTTACAAATAATTATAAACTCGATTACTCTCATATTTTCAAGATCCTCCTCTGGAGGACACTTTCCTTGCTAACATGATCAGTCACACCTGAGTCGATTGACATCGACACACCATAATGTGTAAATTGATCGCTAATTTCCTCACATATGAAAATTTATACAAACCTCATTAAAACAATGGAGCCATCTAGACCTCTCTCCTCTCTCAGTTATCAAGTTGGTATCATCTTCCTATTGTGCTGGAGATTCAAGTTTAGTGAATTCTT
Source organism: Cherax destructor (assembly GCA_009830355.1). Lineage (NCBI taxonomy): Eukaryota > Metazoa > Arthropoda > Malacostraca > Decapoda > Parastacidae > Cherax > Cherax destructor. The sequence goes on from WNWK01002209.1 coordinate 11,794, forward strand.
CCTTTATCAGCACCAACATCCAAACTCTTTTAAGATTCTCGTGCCATTTCTTCAAGAATAGGTCTCCAATATGTGTCCTACACCTTATCAATATAGGAGTCATTTCTTCTAGTCCCCTTATGGAAAATCGCCTCCTCAATGCGTTTATTCTTAATACTTCATAAAACCAATATAATAGTTTTTAGAAATGAGATCACATGATAACTCTAAATATTTCTTTTCAGTCTCCTAACTAAATGCAGATCTCTTGAATGCTCAATTTGTTTTCGAGAAATTCAGTTCTCTTCCAAAGTCATATCCATAATAAATCGCCACCAGATAAGTAAGATTCAGTCTCCCTCGTTCAGGTGAAGGCTCAGGTTCAAACACAGATTCTAAGACCCAGATGAAGACGATCCCTCACTTTCCGTCTATTTAAATTATGAGGAAGTTCTCTACATCTGTATGCATCCCCATAGGGGAATTTTTTATCAGATAACAACTCGTCTCGTCTTCATGTCTGACCATGAAGACTTCTCACCAACGTGGTTGGTGAGAAGCTCAGGAGGTGGAATAATGATATTGTATTATAAAGGACGGTGAGTTATACTCCACACACCACCTGCCAGACGTACGATAACTACTAATTGTCCAAAAATTACCACTTAATATGCATTACTTACTCATCCACACTTGGAAAATTCCATATTAATTACTAATTTCTGCACTAATTATGTTACTAAATATAAATAAATAAATATGCAGGCTATAAAAAATAAAGATTGCCGATTTTACAATAACTACAATATTTCTTTTATATTCCTTCAAACTTCTGCAAAATGACTGGTGATTATATTACGATATACATCCCAGTCTCATTCCGATGCACATCTAATTCCGGCCGGAAAGACAATTTTTGTTATTCTGTTTACACGCGGATTTTATAAAAGCCATTTAATGATATTGTCTTCCAAATAACTTTTAAATATAGTTTCAGTCTTCAGTGCTTGGTGCATCATTTAAAATGGATGGAATGTTTTATGGTAAACGTACATGTACGCACAAATTTTGTTGGATTCTGAGCAATAACTGGAAAATGTATTTTCTGGTTAACTTTAAACTTTTAGTGTTGATGTCTTGTCTTCGAAGTAAACAACATCTTGATGTCATGTTGTGTAAGTTATCATGTGCCAATTTTATTAATCAAATAGATTTCTGTGAAATAACTGGAGAATGACTTTTCGGATCAGAAAAAAAAAGTCAAGTGTTTGACTTTATTTCATCATGGAAGATTTATTGAACTTAATGTTCATTTATGCGCCTTGAACATCTGTTTGGCCTCAGGACCATTGTTAAAAATTTGTATGTTATGTGCACTAAGCTTACATAAAACTTACATTCTTACTGTATTTTCTTAAAAGATGGTCAATCTTACTTCGAGAAAGTTTGGATTGATTTTGGGCAGTGTAGGTCCATATTTGCTTTTTTTTAGAAAAGTTGGAAAATATTATATACTGCTTTTCATGCGACAGTTTTCCAGTGTCGCTTCTGATTACCTTGACTCCTTCCATGATGATAACATCATGATACAATCTTCTGAGCAGCTTCAAGTTTAATGTACTTGTGTATTTTAGGATATTGGTCTCTAGTTTGAATTAGATTTGGGTTGTGTCCTTATTTACCATTTTTATTGAAGAAATTTGGATATTAGTATCCATATGATGACTTGTGAATGCCGACCCTGATTCCCTTTAATGTTTGTCGCTAATATTTAAGAGCATTGTCAACTCATGCCGCACTCTGCACTATTCCAATCTCATGCTCTGAGGCACAGAGGAACTTGTTTATGAAATACGGGGATTCCTTTCTCGGTTCGCGAACTGACCTGAAATACATCTAGTTAAATCTTGGCTTCCAGATCCACCATATTAATAATTATACTCTCTGAGAATACAATATTACACTGATTTTCTCTAGATCATTTCATTAAGCAATTTTCAGGTTATGTTATCAATACTGTGTGACTTCAATCACTCCAAGGATATTATAACCACTATTAATAATATTATTTTTATTATTATTAATATTTTAATTATTATTATTTTTAGTTATAATTATTATTATTTTTTGTTATTAATAATATTAAAGAACTTGATCAAATGCAGGTAATAATAACACTAAATAATTAATAATAATAATAATAATAATAATAATAATAATAATAATAATAATAATATTTAGTAATCTAGTGGCTGCAGTAAAAACTAATAGAGGTAATAAGTTTGAAACTTGTGCAGCAGTGATGGCGCTGCCGTCTTCATTGTCTCCTTCTGTCCAACTTTGTGTGTTGACCAAAGTCTTTGTTGATGCCGCAAGAACACCAACTCGCCGTCTCTGACTCTCTGACTAGGCTAGGCAGCTTTTCTTGGAGGAACTCTTGCTCCTTCTTGAGAGTTTTTCCAAGATGGGAGAGGGACCCTTCTTGGAGGAGCTATTGCCTCTTCTTGGAGGAACTCTTCCTTCTTCTTGAGAGTTTTTCAAGATAGAAGAGGGTTCCTTCTTGTAGGAGCTCTTGCCTCTTCTTGGAGGAGCTCTTGCCTCTTCTTGGAGGAGCTCTTGCCTCTTCTTAGAGGAGCTCTTGCCTCTTCTTGGAGGAGCTCTTGCCTCTTCTTGGAGGAGCTCTTGCCTCTTCTTGGAGGAGCTCCTGCCTCTTCTTGAGAATCTCCTGAAGGTGGGATCCTTCCATGGCAGAAATCCTGGTACTTCTTGGAAATTTCCTGTTGAAAAGTAGGGATTCTTTATTAGGTATTCCCGAAGGGATAACTTTAAGAAGTTTCTCAGTTTTTTTCTTCTTCAAATTTCTGAAATTTATTTTTATTGTAGAACGACTCATTCAGTCAACTTCAACTTGTTCAACTCTTGCGTACGGTAACGAGGACCAAATTAATGTAATAAATGGCATTTTTACGTGCCTTAATTACAAAATTTGTTGAGCCCTTGCCCAACATCCTGGAATGGCTAGGAAAATTTTTAAAATTCTCAGTGGCGTAGCTTCAAACATTAAAAAAAAAAAAAAAAAAAAAAGAAGTCAAAAAATACAACGACAGCGGAAAGTGATATTTATATATGTAGGTGAAGATTCGACAATTTTATGTGTAAAATAGAGTTATTTTTTTCCCGTTAAATCATGTCAAATATATTTCAGTTTACCTCGTCTAAACAGCTTCGATATTTAATGACTGAAGTATCTTAGAGCCAGGATAGTACCTGTTAAGTTTCGTGTTCACGTAAGCTTCGTTTGGTGCAGTAAAACATTTAAATAACTTGGAATCATTGGAATCCGTGCCATAACACAAGACTCATGGTACCATTGGCTGCCATAAGGACCAATTTACCAGTTTTATTGAATAAATTGTGATATTTTTTTAAACGATAACGAATACTTCTTCTGATTGTCTTTAAAATGTTATTGGCGATGTTTTCTATAATAAGGATGATAACCCATAAATTTAGTTCCAATAGGTACAAATTTGAAATTTTAGTGAAATAGTTAAAAAAAAAACTGGAATCTTTTGAATCAAATTAATTAAGGGAAAATGACTTTTTTTTTATTGGCTTTAAACTATTATCATTGGTGGGCTTTTTTAAAAGACAGCTTGTCAATTATTTGAGGTGTATCAATTTCCATTTGACACTTTCATTAACTAGGTAATTTTTTTCCCATGTGATAACTAGAGAATGCTTCTTCCGATCAGCTTCAAATCTTAAATGACGGTGTATCTTAATAAGAAGTATTTTTATATTCATTTTAAGTTCTAAGGGGGACCATTTGCCATTTTTGTCAATTTTATCAAACTGAGATTTTTAAAATGTGAACATAAAATATTTTTCTTACACTACTGTAGCGAATTTTAAATAAAAAATAAATATTATAAGTTAACTGAAAAAAATATAAATCCACAGATTGATGGCGTTTTTAAGGCAGACTTTTCTAATTATCCAAACATTTTTCAGCAACATTTTAGTTTGCTTTATTACAAATATTCGTTTATTGCTGGAAAATGTCTTATTCGATCGGAAATATAATGTTAATGCCTATGTGATGTATCTTGTGCAAGCTTCATGGGACTACTGCACACATGGGTGCTCTATGCACAATGCTGCATAGAGCACCCATGTGTGCAGGGTTTAGGCTGCGTGGGAACAAATTTTGTTGGATTCTGTGCAATAACTGAATAATGCATTTTCTGATCAGTTTTAAACTTTTAGTGCTGATGTGTTTCCCTCAAGGGAGACAATCTCTTGATGTTATATTGTGTAAGTTATCATGTGTCAGTGTTATTACTGAACCTGGTTTCTGTGACATAATTGGAGAATGTCTGTTCTGAACAAACATAAATCACAGTAATTTTTCTCTATTTGGTTATCGTAGATTAAATAAAATTATTGTTCTTTAATATACCTATAACATCTGTGTGCCATCAAGACCATTATTAAACTTATGAACGTTATGTACACTAAGTTTACAAACAACTCTCTTTCTTAAAACCCGGTCAGTCTAACTTACGAGAAAAGTTCAGACTGATTTTAGCAAGTGTTGGTCCCAGTTTGCTTTTTAGGAAGAAACTAGAAAAAATAAAATACTTTATGTCATAATTTTTGAGTGCCACATCTGATTTGCTTTAAGCTTTCAGCCCTCATAACGTGATAATGCAACTTCTAAGCTGCTTCAAGCTTATTGGTCGTGTGTATTTTAGAATACTGGTCTCTTTCGTTTCTTTGAAAGATTTGAATTAGATTTGGTCCATATATGACCTAATTTATAACTTTTATTGAATATATTTGGGTATTAGCTTCCATATGATGGCTTACAAATGCCTTTTCTGAGCCCCTTCTCTTATTCAGTGATAATATTTAACTGCATTATCAACTTATGCCGCATTCTGCATTACTAAAATCACGTGCATTGTGGTACAAGGGACTAGGATTATGGAATACATCTAGGGAGCTCCTCCTCTTGTTCCTTATTGATAGATGCCTAAAGCGAGGGAGTAATCCTTCTTCGGAGAATATTTTGCTAGTGCTTGGTAGTTACGGGAAGCCTAATGGGCCAATCTTTCTTTAGAGGATCTCTCTCTCTCTCTCTCTCTCTCTCTCTCTCTCTCTCTCTCTCTCTCTCTCTCTCTCTCTCTCTCCGTCTAGTGAGTTATCAAAGAATAAGTGATGAATATTGCCTTGCAGGATTTCTTATTGGTTTTGGGGAGTTACCTAAGAGTGAGGTGGGACTCATTGCTCACAAGATAATCTACACCTTCTTGGCATTTACGTGTACTTCAGCGTTGTAAGATCCTTTCGGGCTTAGCTCTTAAATAGAGTATAACAATAACAATTTTGGGTAGAAGTATGTAATTTATTAAGTTAAAGTTTTGGTTTGTAACTGAAACCTCCTGTGACATGCAGAGCATTTGTACAATTATCGTTGCTTCATTGGTCTACCTCAGTGCAAGGCAGAGGACACATCAAGTTGTTATCTGTACACGGCACCCGTCCACGGCACTCGTACACGGCACCCGTCCAAGGCACCCGTCCACGGCATCCATCAATGACGCTGCTAACGTAAGAGTTCAATAGGAAGCTATCAAGGAGAGCCCTATAGGGAATTGTGGAAGGTCTGAAGAAAGTACCAGAACAGTGTTTTAAGAAGTATTAACCTGAAGAACTAATGACGAAGTCATGGAAATACTAGAAAGTCGAGACAGTACTGAGAAAGTACCTCTCTGTGCGACCACTGATTTCAGACGGTATCAAGAAAATACATCTCACTCGGAACACTGATTCGAGACGGTACTAAGAAAGCAGCACTTTGGTTCCTCCTTTTCGAGAGTTAATGAAGCAGTGATCTAAGACGTTAAAAGTCGAAACACTCAACAATCATAAGCTGATACATACCCCTATGAGATCCAAATAGGCATCCATACAGAGATAAATATTATTATTATTATTATTATTATTATTATTATTATTATTATTATTATTATTATTATTATTATTATTATTATTATTATTATATTTAGAATATAGCATTACAGCCGTATTGGTTATATAGCACTCAGGCAGACATGTAAACTGAAAAATATACCACATTTTCCCTACCACAGACACGTACGAAACACTTATAAACGTTGTGAGTAGAATTATTTTTATAACTATTTAAAGTTGAGACAACGTTTTGTTCTGAGTAAAGCTGTATCGAGTAAATAGTTTATTCATTAACATGATCTTCCGGTCACAAATATCACCAGTTATCAAGCTTTAAACGCAGCGAAATAAAAACCTTGTTTTGTAACGAGTGTATTTCCTTCACTTTTCCCGGCAGTACAACGTTTGAATCTATTACAGTCGGACAGAGATCAAACAGAACAGAGAATGGTGAGTGAGCTGGATATTCCTTCACTGTTAAAAGAACTTTAACACAGCCACACAGAATGAAGAAAGAGGCAGGGATAAAGGGAAGGTGCTTGGATGGGAAAGGGAGACGAACACAAGGCAGAGCTGCAGGGAAAAGGTAGATATTAAGATGTGTTAGAGGAATAAATGGTGTACCTTAACTGTTACTTCTTAGACCCATACTATCCCTGATATGTCCGAATGTTCTACCAGGATTGTAGACCTTCCAGTCTACTTGTAGATGATACGAAGCGGTTAGAAAGGAAATGGACAGAAAATGATTGCAAGAATCTACAAGAAGATTTAGATAGACTTGAAGAATAAACCAAGAAGTAGGTGTAAAAGTTTAAATCTTTTTACGTGAGAAGTCCATAACTAGTAACCTTCCAGGTCCCACACTAGCTCATTAACATTACAAAGTCCCTCTTAGTTAAACATCCATTTCTCACCTTCACTCTACCAAGTCTTGCCGAGTTAAAGGTCCCTGACTCATAAATATTTCCAGGTTATTTTGAATGAAAAAGTTCTAATTCATCTCATTTCCCAAGACTCTATGAGTCAAAGGTCTCTAACTCAACCATTTTCTCAGGTTCCTGTCAACCATAGGTTCCTTACCCACCTCCTACCCCCTCCGTAAAAGAATTATCACGTGGAAATAAAAATCTCAGAATATAACTAAGCCTACTTTTCCTCTTGAGATTCTACTAAATGTCGTTATGGTAGAAGAAAGTTTTGAATACCTTATGAAGGTGCTTCCTCTCTCTCTGTCTCTTTCTCTCTCTCTCTCTCTCTCTTCTCTCTCTCTCTCTCTCTCTCTCTCTCTCTCTCTCTCTCTCTCTCTCTCTCTCTTTTTAACACGTCCTCTCAGCTCAAATACCAAATATCCTTTCACTTATTTGGATAAGTGAAAGGATATTTATCAAAGTCAACCTACACAAACATTTACCTATTTTTTTCGTCTGCCACATCCAAAACTGCCCTGGAATATGATTAATTAATCTGCATAATGTGGCGGACTCCATTATCAGCTTCGTATTAGTGTAGTGTTGAGTGTATTCATGTATTCATGAATCCAGGATTACTATGTGTGTGTACTCACCTAATTGTACTCACCTAATTGTGGTTACAGGGGTCAAGACTCAACTCCTGGCCCCGCCTCTTCACTGATCGCTACTGGGTCCCTTCTTTTCCTGCTCCATGAGCTTTATCATACCTCGTCTTAAAGCTATGTATGGTTCCTGCCCCCACTATATCACTTGCTAGACTATTCCACTTCCTGACTACTCTATGGCTCAAGAAATACTGCCTAACATCCCTTTGACTCATCTGAGTCTTCAACTTCCTATTGTGACCCCTTGTTTCTGTGTCCCCTCTCTGGAACATCCTGTCTCTATCCACCTTGTCTATTCCCCGCAGTATTTTGTATGTCGTTATCATGTCTCCCCTAACCCTCCTGTCCTCCAGTGTTGTCAGGCCGATTTCCCTTAACCTTTCTTCGTAGGACATTCCCCTTAGCTCTGGAACTAACCTTGTTGCAAACCTTTGCACTTTCTTTAATTTCTTGACGTATTTGACCAGGTATGGGTTTCAAATTAGTGCTGCATACTCTAGTATAGGCCTGACGTACACGGTGTACAGTGTCTTGAACGATTCCTTACTAAGGTATCGGAACGCTATTCTCAGGTTTGCCAGTCGCCTGTATGCTGCAGCAGTTATCTGGTTGATGTGTGCTTCCGGATACGTGCTTGGTGTTATACTCACCCCAAGATCTTTCTCCTTGAGCGAGGTTTGCAGTCTTTGGCCACCTAGACTATACACTGTCTGCGGTCTTATTTGCCCTTCCCCGATTTTTATGACTTTGCATTTGGCGGGGTTAAATTCGAGAAGCCAGTTGCTGGACCAGGAGTCCAGCATGTCCAGGTCTCTTTGAAGTCCTACCTGATCCTCATTTGATTTAATTCTCCTCATTAACTTCACATCATCTGCGAACAGAGACACTTCTGAGTCTATCCCTTCCGTCATGTCATTCACATATGGTGTGTGTGTGTAAGTGTACTCTAATTGTAATCTTCTGATTCTGGTAGCAGAGCTTGAGTCTCAGCTCCTAGCCCCGTTTCTCTGCTGGCCACTAATGTGTGTGTGTGTGTGTGAATTTGTATGTATGTGTGTATATGTGTGTGAATATTTGTGAGTGGTTGTGTGTGAATATTTGTGAGTGATTGAGCGAGAATATTTGTGTATGGTTGTATGTGAATATTTGTGTGGTTGTGTTTGAATATTTGTGTGTGGTTGTGTGGTTATGAAGGTGTGTTTATATATATATATATATATATATATATATATATATATATATATATATATATATATATATATATATATATATATATATATGTCGTGCCGATTATGTAAAACTTGCGATTTTGGCTTAAATAGCAACGCTCACCTTGCCATATAAGACAAGTGAAAATTTGTGTATGCAATAATTTCGCCAAAATCATTCTGAACATAACGAAAAAAATATATTTCATTGTGTTTGTTTATTATTAAATTAATGTTAACATATCTAAAATATATTTAGTTGGGTTAGGCTAAATTAAATTGCGCTTGTTGTGATAAGGTTAGGTAGGTTTTCAAAGTTTCTCTTGGTACAAAATTATAAATTCTTACATTAACATAAATGAAAAAAATGTATCTTTAAACGTATACGAGAAAATTTTAGAAAGGACTTAATTTTAGATGAGTTCTTGCTAATTGACCAGTTTTACCTAATCGGCACGACATATATATATATGTATGTATGTATGTATGTATGTATGTATGTATGTATGTATGTATGTATGTATGTATGTATGTATGTGTGTGTGTGTGTGTGTGTGTGTGTGTACTCACCTAGTTGTACTCACCTAGTTGTGGTTGCAGGGGTCGAGACATAGCTCCTGGCCCCGCCTCTTCACTGGCCGCTACTGGGTCACTCTCCCTGCGCCATGAGCTTTATCATACCTCTTCTTAAAGCTGTGTATGGAACCTGCCTCCACTACATCGCTTCTCAAGCTATTCCACTTCCCGACTACTCTGTGACTGAAGAAATATTTCCTAACATCCCTGTGATTCATCTGAGTCTTCAACTTCCAACTGTGTCCCCTTGTTGCTGTGTCCCATCTTTGGAACATTCTGTCTCTGTCAACCTTGTCAATTCCTCTCAGTATTTTATATGTCGTTATCATGTCTTCCCTATCTCTCCTGTCCTTCAGTGTCGTCAGGTCGATTTCCCTTAACCTCTCCTCGTAGGACATACCCCTTAGCTCCGGGACTAGTCTTGTTGCAAACCTTTGCACTTTCTCTAGCTTCTTTACGTGCTTGGATAAATGTGGGTTCCAAACTGGTGCTGCATACTCCTGTATGGGCCTAACGTAAACAGTGTACAGGGTCCTGAACGATTCTTTATTAAGATGTCGGAATGCTGTTCTTAGGTTTGCTAGTCGCCCGTATGCTGCAGCAGTTATTTGGTTGATGTGCGCCTCAGGAGATGTGCCTGGTGTTATACTCACTCCAAGATCTTTTTCCTTGATTGAGGTTTGTAGTCTCTGGGCCCCCTAGACTGTACTCCGTCTGCGGTCTTCTTTGCCCTTCCCCAATCTTCATGACTTTGCACTTGGTTGGGTTGAACTCCAGGAGCCAATTGCTGGACCAGGCTTGCAGCCTGTCCAGATCCCTTTGTAGTTCTGCCTGGTCCTCTTCCGATTGAATTCTTCTCATCAACTTCACATCATCTGCAAACAGGGACACTTCGGAGTCTATTCCTTTCGTCATGTCGTTCACAAACACCAGAAACAGCACCGGTCCTAGGACTGACCCCTGTGGAACCCCACTCGTCACCGGCGCCCACTCTGACACCTCGCCACGGACCATGACTCGCTGCTGTCTTCCTGACAGGTATTCCCTGATCCATTGTAGTGCCTTCACTGTTATTCCTGCCTGGTCATCCAGCTTCTGCACTAATCTCTTGTGTGGGACTATGTCAAACGCCTTCTTACAGTCCAAGAATATGCAATCTACCCACCCCTCTCTCTCTTGTCTTACTGCTGTCACCCTGTCATAGAACTCCAGTAGGTTTGTGACACAGGATTTCCCGTCCCTGAAACCGTGTTGGCCGTCGTTGATAAGCTCATTCCTTTCTAGGTGCTCCACCACTCTTCTCCTGATAATCTTCTCCATGACCTTGCATACTATACATGTCAGTGACACTGGTCTGTAGTTTAATGCTACGTTTCTGTCTCCTTTTTTAAAAATTGGAACTACATTTGCTGTCTTCCATACCTCAGGTAGTTGCCCTGTTTCGATAGACGTGTTGAAGATTGTTGTTAGGGGTACACATAGCTCCTCTGCTCCCTCTCTCAGGACCCATGGAGAAATGTTGTCCAGCCCCATCGCCTTTGAGGTATCTAGCTCGCTTAGTAGCCTCTTCACTTCCTCCTCAGTTGTGTGTATCGTGTCCAGCACCTGATGGTGTACCCTATATATATATATATATATATATATATATATATATATATATGTGTGTGTGTGTGTGTGTGTGTGTGTGTGTGTGTGTGTGTGTGTGTGATTTTACACCTATTACGTGCACAGGTAGCAATTAATGACCTGTAGTACCTGGCCCTATACAAAGTCAGCAATATGGCGATCAACATGGCAAGACAAGGTCATGGCAAACTCAGCAGGAAAAGATTTCTGTACCCATGCATTCCCTCACCACTTATTCACAAGGTTAATATCTGAAGTTAGAAATATAATAATGGGACAATCAAGAGCCAGTCAAGGCAATGAGTGGTTTCAACCAAAGTTGAAATCACTCGTTGCCTAAAGTGGCATCCATCCCCAGGGAAATAGGATGGGGAACCGTGCTTTCACGTGACTAGCGGGTTGAGGCGGAATATAAATAAACACAGTGGGGCCCCAGAACTGCTATACTCTGAAGTGCCAGTTCGCTGGTCTAGAAGGGATGTCAGTGGTTGTGTGACGAACGTCGAATAAATTGCAACATTCTCGGTGCACGGCACACACAACTGTACTTGTTTGTATTTGCGGAAGCAAATCTAAGTCCGACTTGACTCGTCTTCAGCATTTAACATATTATGTTACTCCACACCACTGTGAAGAACAAGTTTACGACACTGTGAAGAACAACTTTGTTCTTCCACACAATGAAGAACAGCTTTACTCTGTCACACTATGAAGAACAAGTTTACCACACTGTGAAGAACAATCTTCTACTACACCTTGCTACCACTTCTCACTGTATATACCCTTCTATCTATATATCTATCTATCTATTATATATATATATATATATATATATATATATATATATATATATATATATATATATATATATATATATATATATATATATATAGATATGAGCAAGCTCTTAGCATGGGATTATATCTGTGTGTCGACACTGGCTGACACCTACATCCATCACAGTGTCGGGAGACAGGGAGGAGCTGCTGACCACAGAGAGGAGTACAAGATCGGCAAGTACAGAGACATAAGCCAACAGAATCAATTTGTCCCAGTGGGATCAGAGACCTTGGAAATGGGGAAAAAATGCAACACGTTTCCTTAAAGAACTGGGTTCCAGACTCATCGACACCACCAGGGATCCAAGGGCAGCCACGTTCATGTTCCAGCGTCTCAGCGTGGCCATCCAGAGGAAAAACGCATGCTGCATACTTGGCTCGCGTCCGGCTTCAGAGGAGCTGGAGGAAATTCATAATCTTTGACATATTGTACCATTGTATTCATGTTCATGTTTGTATTTTCTATCAATATATATATATATATATATATATATATATATATATATATATATATATATATATATATATATATATATATATATATATATATATATATATATATGTATGAAAGAGGGAAGGTACCTAGGGATTGGCAGCGAGCATGTATAGTTCCTTTATATAAAGGGAAGGGGATAAAGAGAGTGTAAAAATTATAGGGAATAAGTTTACTGAGTATACCAGGTAAAGTGTATGGCAGGGTTATTATTGAAAGAATTAGAGGTAAGACAGAGAGTAGGATTGCAGATGAGCAAGGAGGCTTTAGAGTGGGTAGGGGATGTGTAGATCAAGTGTTTACAGTGAAGCATATATGTGAACAGTATTTAGATAAAGGTAGAGAAGTTTTTATTGCATTTATGGATTTAGAAAAGGGATATGATAGAGTGGATAGGGAGCAATGTGGCAAATGTTGCAAGTGTATGGAATAGGTAGTAAGTTACTGAAGGCTGTAAAGAGTTTTTATGAGGATAGTGAGGCTCAGGTTAGGGTGTGTAGGAGAGAGGAGATTACTTCCCGGTAAAAGTAGGTCTTAGACAGGGTGTGTAATGTCACCATGGTTGTTTAATATATTTATAGATGGGGTTGTAAAGAAGTAAATGCTAGGGTGTTGGGGAGAGGGTGGGATTAAATTATGGAGAATTAAATGCAAAATGGGAGTTGACACAGTTACTTTTTGCTGATGATACTGTGCTTATGGGAGATTCTAAAGAAAAGTTGCAAAGGTTAGTGGACGAGTTTGGGAGAGTGTGTAAAGGTAGAAAGTTAAAAGTGAACATAGATAAGAGTAAGGTGATGAGGGTATCAAACGATTTAAATAAAGAAAAATTGGATATCACATTGGAGAGAGGGATTATGGAAGAAGTAAATGTTTTCAGATATTTGGGAGTTGATGTGTCAGCAGATGGGTTTATGAAGGATGAAGTTAACCATAGAATTGATGAAGAAAAAAGGTGAGTGGTGCATTGAGGTATCTGTGGAGACAAAAAGTTATCCATGGAGGCAAAGAAGGGAATGTACGAAAGTATAGTGGTACCAACACTCTTATATGGGTGTGAAGCATGGGTTGCAAATGCTGCAGCGAGGAGGAGCTGGAGGCAGTGGAGATGTCCTGTCTAAGGGCAATGTGTGGTGTAAATATTATGCAGAAAATTCGGAATGTGGAAATTAGGAGAAGGTGTGGAGTTACTAAAAGTATTTGTCAGAGGGCTGAAGAGGGTTGTTGAGGTGGTTTGGTCATTTAGAGAGAATGGATCAAAGTAGAATGACTTGGAGAGCGTATAAATCTGTAGGGAAGGAAGGCGGGGTAGGGGTCGTTCTAGAAAAGGTTGGAGGAAGGGGTAAAGGAGGTTTTGTGGGCGAGGGCTTGGACTTCCAGCAAGCATGTGTGAGCGTGTTAGATAGGAGTGAATGGAGACGAATGGTTTTGGGACATGACGATCTGTTGGAGTGTGAGCAGGGTAACATTGTGTGAAGGGATTCAGGAAACCAGTTAATTGATTTAGTTGGACTTGAGTCCTGGAAATGGGAAGTACAATGCCTGCACTTTAAAGGAGGGGTCTGAGATAGTGACAGCTGGGAGGGACTTTTCTCAGCTGTAGTATCTGAGCTCCTCTGCAAAGGCAGTGATTATGTATGAGTGTGGTGAAAGTGTTGAATGATGATGAAAGTTTTTTCTTTTTGGGGATTTTCTTTCTTTTTGGGTCACCCTGCCTCGGTGGGAGACGGCCGACTTGTTGAAAAAAAAATATATATATATATATATATATATACGTATATATATATAATTTTTTATTATTAACACATCGGCCGTTTCCCACCAAGGCAGGGTAGTCCGAAAAAGAAAAAAACTTTCATCATCATTCACTCCATCACTGTCTTGCCAGAGGCATGCTTACACTACAGTTATAAAACTGCAACATTTAACATTCCTCCTTCAGAGCGCAGGCACTGTACTTCCCATCTCCAGGACTCAAGTCCGGCCTGCCGGTTTTCCTGAATTCCTTCATAAATGTTACCTTGCTTCCACTCCAACAGCACGTCAAGTATTAAAAACCATTTGTCTCCATTCACTTCTATCAAATACGCTCATGCATGCTTGCTGGAAGTCCAAGACCCTCGCACACAAAACCTCATTTATCCCCTCCCTTAAACCTTTCCTAGGCCGACCCCTACCCCGCCTTCCCTCCACTACAGATTTGTACACTCTCGAAGTCATTCTACTTTTTTCCATTCTCTCTACATGTCAAAACCACCTCAACAATCCTTCCTCAGCCCTCTGGATAATAGTCTTGGTAATCCGCACCTTCTCCTAATTTCCACACTATGAATTCGCTGCATTTTATTCACACCACACATTGATCTCAGTCAAGACATCTCCATTGCCTCCAGCCTTCTCCTTGTTGCAACATTCACCACCCATGCTTCACACCCATATAAGAGTGTTGGTATAATTATACTCTCATACATTCACCTCTTTGCTTCCATGGACAAAGTTCTTTGTCTCCACAGACTCCAAAGTGCACCACTTACCCTTTTACCCTCATCAATTCTATGATTCACCTCATCCTTCATAGACCCATCTGCTGACACGTCCACTCCTAAATATCTGAATACATTCTTCAGGCCCACTAAAATACCTAATTCTTGGGATATTATTAGTGTCTTCCTGAGTGAAAACCGAGAGAAAATAATTATTAAAAATAGAGCACATTTCATTCTCTTTGTCAGTAAGATACCCATAACTATTTTTAAGGGGCCCTATCTTATCTCTAACTTTTGTTCTATACACATGGAAAAAACTTTTTGGGTTAGTTTTCGAATCCCTAGCAACTTTAATTTCGTAGTCCCGTTTAGCTTTTCTTATCCCCTAAAGAAGAATAATAGTGTACATAGGAACAATTATTTGTAGGTTTTCTGTAAATTTTAAATTTAAAATCAATGTTATCCTTAATAATAAAAACATCTATTAAGGGCAATGAATTATTTTCTTCGAATTCAACAGTAAAATTTATAGAATGAGCTAAGCTATTTAATTTAACAAGGAAAGTGTCGGTTTTCTCTTCAATGTTTTTGAGAGCTTTATGTATTTGTAGTCCAGAGTTCATATGACTTAAGAACACTGAGTTTTGTGAAGACCTTCGTCAGCAACTCTTGGTCTACGGAGACCTTACTAGCTACACAGTGGGTCTACGGAGACCTTACTAGCCACACAGTGGTTCTACGGAGACCTTACTAGCCACACAGTGGGTCTAAGGAGACCTTACTAGCCACACAGTGGGTCTACGGAGACCTTACTAGCCACACAGTGGGTCTACACAGACCTTACTAGTCACACAGTGGGTCTACACAGACCTTGCTATCCACTCAGTGGGTTTACGGCGACCTTACTAGCCACACAGTGGGTCTACGGAGACCTTACTAGCT
>WNWK01002209.1:32500-47500 GCA_009830355.1 Cherax destructor
TGCATTGCTGCTCCCGCTCGGAAATAATGTTTGCAACATGTACGCGTTGTTGATCGAAACTCCGCATTTTCCATTTAGGATAGATCAGTTTTTAGATGGTTGAATAGATGGACAGATAGAGACTGGGAGAGAGCTGTATTTTAGCTCTGGATACTGCCAGCGCCTTTGACCAGGTATAGCAACATGGACTCTGCGTTGTCTATAGCTCTGCGCTTCACCTCTTTGAAGTCTTAGAATAGATCTGGATGGAATAAAGTCTACAAGACACTCAGACGGAGCCAGTGTTCCACAAGGAACACTGGCTCTGGAGTGTCTATTTCAATGACCTACTTCACCTCCTCTCAGAATCCAATGCCTATACCAATGACTGTTCTCTAACATTTACCTACACAAGAGAGAGAAATACCAGCTACTCTCAGACAGTCACTTCTTCCACTAGCTCCAGAAGAGCCTCTCCTCATACCTCTGTATTCATATTAAAAGCTTAGCGCGCAGGTCAAGACATCTCCTAAATAAAGATTCCCAGGTGTTACACATGTCTTATTCATCAACGTGTCGGTCCTGTATACCACTGATCGAAGGAGAGAGATATATATCAGGGAAATAAGAGGAAAAGAGGATATTACAATAATCACAGTTGATGTATGTAAATGAATATGTCACAGCATAAAAATAACGGTAGATACATAAGGAGACAAGCATTGTAAATGATCATATGAGAAGAAATTTTAAACAAAACTGTTCGAAACTAAACGCGACTTAATGATGTTGAGAAGCTGAGGAAAAATGAATGTTTGTTTCTCATCATACTCAAGGGATTTTGAGTGTCTCTGTTCTGTCTGTCCGTCTCTCTCTGTCTCTGACTCTGTCTCTCTCTTTTTATTTCTCTTTCTCTCTTTTTTTTACGTATGATTTTACAAGGTTAGGTTAAGGGTTCTTAACTTTATTTACAAGCTAAGAGTTGTTACCTACATCAGTTAGTTTGGAATCTTTTTTATAAAGAGATATGCAGATAGGGAACAGGATGAAGTTGGTGACATCTGTGGGCCAGCGATTTCATTTGGTTAACTGACTATTTCGTTGATGTCGTAATGCTATACGAACATATTCCAGACACGAGTCATTCTAGGAATTAATATTCTCAGTTGAAGCGATGATGTGGAGAAGGTTACAGTCAGAGTGTAGCTGCTGTTTGCTGCCCGTCTTGTTGTGTAGAAGCTCACTTCTCGCTGTCCTAGGAGTGGAGTTTAGTGTTGTAACTTAACAGTGTTGGCCTGGTACATAACAGTAAGGCCACTCACACCTTTCCTGTGTTCAAGGATCTGCTCAATTTTGACAAGAAGTCACAGGTGAAACGGAGGGTAGGCAATCCAAGAAAGTGGAGCATACTCGATGTGTGAGCGTACTTGTGCCTCGTACAGAATCTTGCTGCCTCTACTATCGAGCTGATGCGAGATACGTCTAAGTGCTCTAAGCTTCCTGGCCGCTTTGTTTGGAAGATTTACAGTGTGGTTCTTCATAGTTATTTTGGAGTTAAATTTCATCCCCGGGTACCAACACTCTCCCATTCATTTTTACCAATGCTCCAGCATTACCATCATGGTGCCTAGAGACCATCATTTGTTTCCTCAGGATCAAATGTGACCTGCCATCGTTTTCCCCAGGTTGATATAGCCGATGATTTATGTAACTTACAGCAGCTGGCATTTCCTCTCTTGGATAAGTATATGTCGGAGTACAGTCGTCTGCATATGCATGGGTTTCTGGAATAAGATGAAGTTCATTGAAGTGGATATACTATAACAATGGCCCAGGCACACTTCCCTGTGGAACACTTGCTCTAATAGGGTGTCTTGTTGACTCTGTCCCATTGAGAACTACTCCTTAGTGATTACCTTGAAGGGTTAATCACTGAGGAGGCATGGTGCAGAATCGGCGACTCTTGGTGCTTGTAGTTTTGAGTTTTGCCAAGAGTCCCTGGTCCGACCTCTCTGTCTACCTCTCTGTCTGTATGTCTGTCTCTGTTTACCTGTCTGTCTGTCTGTCTGTCTCTGTCTCTGTCTCAGTCTCTCTGTCTCTCTCTCTCTTACCTACCTACCTATCTGCTTACTCATCTAAAAATTTATATATCCTTTCTCTTCCTCCGCTTTTATGTATGTGTGTGTGAGACAGAGATTGACTTAAATTCCATCCGGCTGCCGCTTGTGTTGGCAGTTGATTTGATTCCGCTTCTACTGAACTGTGATTCACTTTGTGTCTGGATACGACGTCAAGTCGTACTCTCTACGGAGAGTGCAGTTTCTAAACCTTTCTTCTCCATTTGTTTATTTTTGCGAATGAATTCTCCTTTCTCCTTTCGAGGCCTGGTCTGAGACCGGGCCGCGGGGGCGTTGACCCCTGAAACCCTCTCCAGGAATACTCCAGGTTCTCGTGGATGGGCAGGCTGGTTAGTTGTTTAATGGTATTTAAAGCCTACTACGCTAAGGTCAATAAGGCTGTACATAACTTTTACATCACCAGACAAGACTATTTTAATCTCTAAAATATAGATTAAGTTAAACTCTCAACTTATATGTGTTGTTGTGTAGTGACAGTTTTGTTGTGTAGTGGACTAACTAGTCCACCCTGAAATGGGTGGACTAGTTAGTTAATAGAGTTTAAAACCTATCGACTATAGGAAGGTCATTAAAGCTGCACGGAAACTTTTCACCATCAAATAAGAATAATTTAATCAATGAAATAGAGATTAATGTAAATTCTCCCCAAATATACCCTGAGAGAAATACACCTCTTTGTGTATATACTCAGTAGATGGACTGGTTGGTTGGATAATTGCGCTTAAAGACTATCCACACACGAGGGTCATTAAGGTTGCATATGACCTACTCACCACTAAACGAAAATACTTTAATTCCAGACTGGGCGTTTTAGGATTAAAGTTAACTAAGTGTATGTAAACTGAGATATATATTCCCCATGTATATACACATCTTGAGTTATACTCATCAGAATGTATACAGACTACCGTAATGGAAGCTAGGTTACGTAAGATTCGTCAGGAAACAGGACAAGTGTTTCCTGACGCGGGTCTGAGTCATATGCTGTCCCGCCACTGGAGCTTTTGGTCACCTGACCGAGTCTTTCCTCTGGCTAACCTGTCCACCGCTTTAAAAATTAAGATTCTATTCCATAATGGATTGTCCATAATGGATTGTTGTTATAAATGGCCATTTAAAGATAGTCTTCTACCATAATGGACTTCATTATATTACATCATAATGGATCCCATTGTGCAATTTATATAACTTACGACTTCCATAATTTATGTAATTAAAATTCAATTATTTTTTTTCCACTCGTGCTAAGAGATTTGAAAAATTAAGCTATTAAAAAAATTATGTTAATGCATATAATTTTTCTAGCGGTTTTTGTACTTTTGGTACCTAGAGCACCACCTACGGTACCTATAGTATCACCTATGGTACCTATACTGCCTATGGTACCACCTATGGTACCTATAGTTCCACAAATGGTACTTATAATACCACCAATGGTATCTATAGAAACTATAATACCACCTATGGTACCTATAATGTCCCCTATGGTACTTATAGTACCTATACTGCCCCTATGATACCTATAGTTCCACATGGTACTTATAGGTACCATGGTACTATGGTACCTAAAGCATTTACAGACCACCTATGATTTTTATAGTACCACCTAAGGCACCTATAGTACCATAAGTGTAGAAACTCCTTTGGAGTAGGTACCTAGTGGTACCTATTCCAAGACAGTTCCCTTTTTTTGACATTTCTACTGGATTTCATTATATTTTTCTGTTATTTAGTAACGTTATATTTCTGTAAAGAGAAATACCCTTGATTTCAACTCAAAGCAAATTAGCTCCTCTACAAATCATCCCTTCCTTCCGTCCTTCCTTCCTTTCCATTTATTCTCCTCCCTATTATTCCCCATTTCCTTATTCCCCTTCACCCTCCTCCCCTCTTCTATCTATTTTTCCCCATTTCCTCCCTCATTCTCAGTTCTCTTCCAGTCACCGCACTTGTTCCATTATTTTTGTATCTCGTCAATTTTCTTTTCACCTCTCTTTTCTCCTCTTAATTTTTTTGTAATCCTCTTTCCTCCTCTCTTCCTCCTAAATCCTCTATTCACCTAACTTCCTATTCTAAGTCCTTCTTAATTCTCTCTTCACCTCATTGCTTCCTCATAATTTTTCCCTCTCTAATGCTGCCCCATTTATTAATATTCCTATCTAATCGAACTCATTCTTTCTGACACTCACTCTCGCTGCTTCCCAGTGTTTGCTTCATTCTTTCCATCCCCCATCCCACCTTCCCTAGACATTCCACCCCATTTACCCTGCTCTTTAAAACACATTCACATTCCAAACCCATTCAGCAAAGGAGGAAAAGAAAGAGGAAGAGGAGAATGGAGAAATGAGGAGGAGGAGGAAAATGAAGAGACGAGACTCTGCAAATTCTCATGACTGTTACTGGGAGTCCCTGAAGGGAAACTTTGAAGTGGCTGCGTGAATTTTTTTCCATTCACTACCAAAGTTTCGTCTGCATCTCTCTGAAGACACGAGAAGGCCTTAGTCTATCGGCTGCAAATTCTTCCCACAGGTGTATGGTAATAAGGGCAAGATTCTTGGAAGTACTGGCAGGTGCCCTATAACCAAAGTCGTAGCACACTTTCTAAGAGTCTTGGATTGGCTCCGATAACTCCAAATTTCTCTGTGGCATAGATTCAGACGTTCAGAAAATGGTGCTGCCTAATTTGCTGGCGGCGGAGGGTGAAATTCAAGCTTGTACTAAGTGAAAATCTGTCACCTTTACGTGTAAACAGTGAGAAATTTTGATTCCACTTACGTTAAATAAATTTCAGTGTTTAATGACCGATGCATCTTACGAACAAGAAGTACCAATGAGGTCAGTTTGTGTGTGGGCAAATTTGTCAACATACTAAACTGGTTTAAAAAATTGGAATCATTGGAATCTGCGATAACTGGAGAATATCCTAATGTGTGTTTTCTTAAGTCCCAATTTACCAATTTTATGAAATATATGCTGATATATATTTTTATTCAGAAACTTAAGAATGCATCTTCCGAGCTGCCAAAATATTAATTCTTGTGCAGTCCATAAGAATGAAGTTTAAACTGCATAGGAACACATCTGAAATTTTATTAAAATTTTTACAAATTTGGAGTTGTGGTTTTAGGTAAATTACCGAAGAATAACTTTTCTGATAGGCTTCAAACTTTCACTTCGAGTAATGTAAATTTTAAATTGCCACTTTTATTAATAAACTGTTTTTCATGTAATAACTGACACTAAACTCTAGTGTACCTAAAAATAAAGTATTTCTGTACTAAATTCTTGCTTTGTTGTTGCCAGTCTGGAAAGTTTTATAAAAAAGATGAATCACATTAGAACTTTTAAAAAATACAAAATCAAGTTTTATTTCTTACAAGTTTGTAGAGAAATTTAAATAGAATAAAACTGTTAAGATAAATTTTAAAAAATACTGAAGACTCGCTTTTTTACAGCATAATTCTTTTTATTTCTCGATATATATATATATATATATATATATATATATATATATATATATATATATATATATATATATACAGTGCTAGTCACGGCATTATGTCACCCCTCCCTCATACACATACCAAAACACCAACACATACATTAATACTTAGTGCTGCGTCCTTTACGCTTAACCACGTCCCTCAGCCATGTCGGAAGACTCTCACACAAATTCTTGAGGGTTTGGGGAGGTATATTATTCCATGCCTCATGTAGAGAAGCCTCCAGCCGCGGAATTGAACTGATATCCTTGCCCAGTAAACTTCGTTTCATTTTTGACCAGAGGTTCTTAATAGGGTTTATTTCTGGGGAATTGCCAGGCCAGTCATTAAAGAACCTCACTTGAGCCACTGAGCTACAGATTTGGCGGTATGACATGGTGCATAAAAACCAAAGTCCCACACTTGTCAAACGCCTCAGGTAAATTGTCACATAATAACTCCAGGTAATTATATTGTTTCATATACTGTTTTTTTGGGAAACACAATGAGTTCACCAACACTCTGAGCACTGAAACACCCCCAAACCATGAGCGAGTCTGGGTGTTTGGTGGTCCCACAGGTGTAGCATGGGTCTAGCGGGTCACTACCTTTGGGATACACATGTCCCCCATGGTTATAAGTGATGGTGACGGTTGCTTCATCACTCCAAAGTCCTTCAGACCACTGTTGAGGAGTGCAGTGAAGCTATTTCTTTCCATAATCCAGCCTACATTTCTTCTGTGACTTGGAGAGGATCAGTTTCTTAACCTGGCGGTGATTACTGTAGCCCAGTTCTGACACATGTCTGTTAAAGACTTCTTTTTACTCATAATCAAACATGTATAACCCAAATACCAAAGGGAACACCGTAGAAAAGATGGGGAGGATGAGAGACAAAAGTGCAATACTTTCTCTCACCTTTGCAGCCATGTGAGCCACGTGAGTCACTGTGGAGTGTGGCGGCAGGCCGTGACGTCATGCTAACGTCTGTTACCCGGCATATTTCACTGACGAAAAAAAAACCTGTATGGTAGGCCTTTGATTTTTGTTACGGCATTATGCCTTGGCTCTCACCCGCCATAATGCTGTGACCAGCAATGTATATATATATATATATATATATATATATATATATATATATATATATATATATATATATATATATATATATATATCACCACGCAGAAACAAATGGGTATATACAGAGAAAATTCAGTCAGCAGTTCTCGATACTGCTACTGAGACGTCAAGATTCCCAGGCAGCGATCTTATCCATTCGGACACAAATGCCACATAAGCTGGGCTTGTGAACCAGGCTGCCCAGCTTATGTGACATTTATGGCCAAATGGATAGTAGCGCTACCTGGGAATCTTGACAGTCTCAGTAGCAGTATCGAGTCCTGCAGACTGAGTTTTCATAATAACATAAGAAAAGAGGAACACTGCAACAGGCCTACTGACCCATGCGAGGCAAGTCCATCACTCCCCGGCTTAGACCCGACCACCTGGAGTTAACCCTCTCCAGGTAAACTCCAGGTAGTCAGGTCACTTCCACTTAAGGAATTAGTATGGCATCTGACCTAGTAGCACAAGCTAGTCAGGTCCAACTCACACCCACCCACACCCACTCATGTATTTATCTAACCTATTTTTAAAACTACACAACGTACCAGCCCCTATGACGGTACTCGGGAGTTTGTTCCACTCATCCACAACTCTATTACCAAACCAGTGCTTTCCTATATCCTTCCTGAATCTGAACTTTTCCAACTTGAGACCATTGCTGTGAGTCCTGTCTTGGCTGGATATTTTCAGCACACTATTTACATCCCCTTTATACACCTCAATCATATCCCATCTAATTTAATTACTGTAATAACATAGGTCATGAACTTAGGCATAAAATAAAAATTAGTATTTAGACAACTGTTTTGATATAAAAGAGATGTTGATGGCAAGTAACGACGTAAAGTTATTATTCACAAATATAGAACTACGAGAGTCTACATATATTGTTAGTTAACTCAAAATCATGTAAAAAAAATTTGATTAATTAGGACAATATTTGCAAAACTTTTACTCTCAGATAAGCTGGAATTTATATGTACGTGGGAGAACATGGGAAAGCCAGAGAGATAACATAGGATTTGGAAGTCCACACAGAGGCTATCTGTTGAGAGCTATCGACTTCTACTTAGGTTAAGAACTATCATGTTTTATCTAGGTGTTTATTTAAGTGAAGGCTAGAAATCAAATGCCTTCTCTTTGCATTTATGAAAAGATATATTTAGAAAAATTTGCACCCTTTTCAGCACTTGTATTTTCACAGGCATGTCTACGACGCTTTTTTTCTACCTTTTAAAGACAATTTACATATTGACAGATTTGTAACGTAATTCTAAACAAATTGATATGAAATTTACATTTCAATATCAAGATAAGTCTAGACCGGAAATTCTAGAGACCTTGTTTGCAAATAATAATATAATTATGTTAACTTACTAGTGTGAGTAGAAAAACAGCAACATATATTGGATTTGCTTCAGATTTTCAGTTTTTGTCAAATAATATATAAAGCAAATAGTTTTCTAATACTTATTAATAGAGTTTGCAATACATGTTCAAGTAATATTTTTTTTGATCTCTAAGTGAAGGATGTGATAATTTATTTTTTTGCAAGATGCCTATCCATTTAGACAACTAATTGTTTTTTGAGAAGGAAATCTGAGCTTCACGCTCTGCTGTCATCTCTCAGTTGAAGTGTTCGAGCTGTAGTGTTCGATACGTGGTGAGTACTTCACAAAAACTGAAAGGCAGCATCTCAGAGCATACGGGTAAGTTTCTTTTTTTTCCGTACGAGTCTTTCCTTAACTAAGCTCTTTTCCTCTGCAGTCAGACACTTGCCACTTTACTGATCATCTCTCTAACCTTTGATAATTTCTCATTTCTTATTTCCCACCAAAGAGGCACGACATCATCGTCACCGAATTTCTTTACGTAGTGAGAATGAGATCTCAGTTTAACAACTCCATTACATCTGTACGGTTGCGTAAACTATAATTTGTATTATTTTAAGCACAAGGTTATGAGTTACGTTAGTAGGCTGTTGGGGTTTGTTATTGTACATTGTTAGGTTAGAAATGTTCTGTTTATTTTAATACTGGTTTTATTATGACCTTGTTTTAAGTAAAACATTAACATTTTATGCACACTAGCTATTGTGCTTGGTAACTGCCCTCTTATATTTTAGCACTAATGATGGGGTTTGAGACTCTGAGATATTTAAAAAATAATGAAATGAAGGTGTTTGGAAAACATAAAATGAAGATGTCTGCGTAAGCTTTTGGTGTTTCTGGTAGACGAATTAGACATACGTGCAACACCTGCGGATGAATCAGATATGTGTGCAACACGTGTGGATAGATAAGACATGTGTGCAACACCTGCGGATGAATAAAACGTGTGCAACACCTGCGGATGAACAAGACATATGTTCAACACCTGAGGATGAATAAGACACATGTGCAACACTTACAGAGCAGGTTTCCTCAGTCTAATACATAGGTACTTCTGTCCCTCACAAACTTATTATTCCCAAGAGGTGAAACCATTTCTGAAATTATATATAATTTGTTATTATCTCGGAATTCTTTGCACAATATATGAATTTTTAAAAGACCTTGAAATATCACACATGTTCTATAATAATCTGTAAGCTATATCCAGATAAGACAGATCGATTTATTAAAAAAACAAACAAATTACCAGGCCGTGACGAACTGTTTTCCAGGGTTATAAAGAAATGTATGAGAGAACTTAAGAAAGCATTAGCTGGACTCTTCAACAAATCACTACAAACGAGTACCGGAAAGTGGAAAAATAGTAAACATGATACCTATTTATAAATCTGGAGATAGGTCGTTAGCTTCAAATTATAGATCAGTCAGCCAGACTTCAGCTGAAGGAAAGCTGATGGAATCGATAATTGCGTACAAAATTCGCAGCCAGCTTGGAAAGTATAATTTGATCAAGGAATCTCAGCATGGTATTACAAGGGGCATTCATGCCTTACAAATTTACATGGATTTCCGTAAGGTCTACGATAGAGTACCACATAGGATACTGTTCAAGAAAGTAGCAGCACATGGAATAGGTGGAGAAATTATCTCCTGGATCGAGGCATAGTTGACCGATAGGCAACAGTTTATTATATGGTTTAAGAAAGTTTGTATAAATTGGGAAAAATCAGAATTGATACCCTTTACTAGTGATGTTCCACAGGGGCCAGCAGTAGACCTATTGTTGTTTATAAAATACATGAACAACATAGACTAGGGAATGAAGAGGGACATAAGTAAGTTAGCCGATGACACTAAAATAGGCCGTCAAATAAAATCTAATGAGGACATTTGAGAACTACAGGAAGATGTGGAGAGGTAAATAACTAAGACACATGTGCAACAGTTTAGTTCAGTTGCACATGCCTCAAGGGTTATAAGGGAATGTGAGGAGAAACTTAGCTTTTTCTTCATATCAATATAAGCTGGCATAGCGCCGGATAAGTGGAATTATTATCTTCAAATTATAGACCAATTAGTCTAACCTTCATTGTGGGAAAATTAATGGAATCAATAATTGAGAAGTAATTCAAAGCCGCCTTGAAAGATATCAACTGATCAATGAATCTCAGCACGGTTGTACAAAGGGGGCGTTCTTTCATTACGAATTTACAAACTTTTTTCGCTATGGTATGTGAACTTCAGTAAGGACGAGAATATCGAAGAAAGTAGAGGCACACGGAATAGGAGGGAAGATTTCTTTCTGAATCGGGGCGTGGTTGACGGATAGGCAACAGAAAGGTTACATTAACTGGGAGAAATTAGATTGGGGACATGTTACAAGCGTTATTCTACAGGGGTCAGTGATGGACACTTTGTTCACAATATACATATGACATAAGCATATTTGCAGATGATATTAAAATAGACTATCAGATAAACTCTGATTAGAACACTAAAACGCTAACAGGAAGATCTGGATAGGTTGATGCAGTGGTCAGAGAAGCAGTAGATACAGTGTAATATAGACAAATCTAAGGTTCAAAGTCTTGGAAGATAGAATAACCATGGCACTTATAAACTGCATAATGTAGATCTCAGTCACTATGAATACGAAAATGATTTAGGTGTTTTAGTGAGAAGTAATATAAAGTCAGGATAATAGAACATACGTGTTCTCATCAAGAAGAATAAATAATAGGAGTCTTCTTTCTATTTCCTTGTTATGGCCTCATTTAGATTATGCAGCGCAATTCTGGTCTCTATATTACAGAATGGACATAAACGGGTTAGAAAACAGTAGAGAACGGTGGCGAAATTGATCCAATGTATCAGAAATCTACGGGAATAGACTGAGGGCACTGAATTTGCAATCTCCGGAAAGACGTAGAATTGGGGGAAGGAAATTTGATTCAATTATACAAATCCACGACAGGAATAAATAAAAGACATATAAATAACATGCTGAAAATATTTAACAAAGATAGACCTCGCAGCAATAGGTAAATGTGGAAAAAATGAATTTCGGAGGGATATAGGAAAGCACTGGTTTGGTAATAGAATTGTGGATGAGTGGAATAACCTCTCGAGTAGGATCACTGAAGCGAGAGTCTTGGGTAGCTTTAAAAATAGATTACATAAATATATAAGCGAGTGGGAGTTGGACCTGCCTAGAATGAGCCAGTAGGCCTGCTGCAGTGCCGGACAACTGGCCTATGCAGTAGGTCTGCATAGGCCACAGAAGCTTCGTTATCCCTCTCTGTATGTTTTGCAGCGTATTTAAATCCATTCTGTAAAATGGAGACCAGAACTGAACAGCATAATAATCTATTTGAGACCTTACCAAGGAAATGTAAACGCTTTGCTACACAATATGTTGAGGGATGTGTACACGCAGCAGGTAGATAGGTATTAAACTGGAAAGTTCACTCAGCACATAAAATCGGTTGAAGAAGCAGCAGGTCCGCCTAGACTGATGTGGAGGTTCGTTTTGAGCCTAGCAATATTATCTGTATTAGCTTGGAGCATTTATCTAGAAGAGATACGAAAGTAGCCACCACGGACACGGATGATTAAGGCAGCGCTGTCAAGAAATCTTGAAAAACGTGCAATT
The DNA here is from genome assembly GCA_009830355.1 of Cherax destructor. Taxonomy (NCBI): domain Eukaryota; kingdom Metazoa; phylum Arthropoda; class Malacostraca; order Decapoda; family Parastacidae; genus Cherax; species Cherax destructor. The sequence goes on from WNWK01002209.1 coordinate 44,271, forward strand.
CGACTGCGTTAAGAGTGGTCTCTCGGTTCCGACGTCAGCGTGTGCTCAGAATAGTCTTTAAAACCTGACGTCAGCGTGTGCTCAGAATAGTCTTTAAAACCTGACGTCAGCGTGTGCTCAGAATTGACTTTAAAACCTGACGTCAGTTATCTCTTGAACCTGAAGGCATCAGGCACTTCGAATAGGCTAAAAATGTTGAGGTTCCGATAGCCACTGAATAACATATCGATTATTTTTACGGTAACTGACGTACGAACCACAGCCCGACTGGTCAGGTACTGATTTTAGGTGCCTGTCAGATATGCACTAGGACTCCTTGACATACTACACATGTACACCAGGACTCCTTAGCACACTACACATGTGCACTAGGGCTCCTTAGCCCTGTACAAATGTCCTGCGGTGCATTTCAGCGTCTCACGGGACACACCGAGGGCAGTTTTTTGGCACCCATGTAAGTCTGTTGAGGCACCTCTATCTGGCACTGTGGGAGGAAGAGCACTCACACGTGAAGATGCGGCACCCGCCAAATGGCTCGCGAAAATCTATTGCGGAAGTTGGCGTCCTTTGTAGATTTGGCGAGTTGGCAAGTCGAGCTATCAAGAGATAATCTGGAGACGCTTTGCCAGCTTCCTGGAGGTAACTCACTGTTGAGTAAGCTGCCGCCTGGGTAACCTGCCGCCTGGGTAACCTGCCGCCTGGGTAACCTGCCGCCTGGGTAACCTGCCGCCTGAGCTCTACTGAAATTCTGGCCTATGAAGAAGTCGACTCCAGGCTGAGGGACTGATTACCTCAAACCCCTCTTCGTCTTCCACTGTTTTCTGAATTGGACTGGAAAGCCACACGAGAGTCACAGGGATGTTCCCGAGGGTTACGGGAATGATAAGGAAATAATTATCTTGGGGAATATTTCGAGTTAATTAAGTCTGGGAGTATAAATATATGGCTGAGTGAGTGAGTGCGACAGAGCAAGTGAATAAGGGATCTATGAGCGAGTGAGAGAGAGTGAAGGAGGGAGTGAGGGAGAGAGGGATGTTGTGAAGAGTCTTTTTCGTGGTGAATTTACTGTCTGTTTCACAGTTTCTTATTAACTCTGCTGTATATTTTATTTTATTTTCAACTTCATTCTCATTCAATTTCCTGATGTGTTTCATAAAAATATCTAATTTCAAACTCTTCTTTTTCCTTAGTTTGAAATTTAATGAAAAATGGCGAATAACAGTATAAAACCGAGTTTAAGAAGCCTGGTTTCACTTAGCTAGAGAACGAAGCGTGACGCTCAGCTCCAGTGTTCTCAGTGCCTAAAGTCCTCACAAGCGAGTCTATGAAGAAAAACATATTGAAAAATTATTTTAGTTCGGTTCATTCAAATTTTATAAAATATTACAGTTATTGGAAAGATAAAAGCAGGTAAAGTAAAGCTTAATCAGAGTAATGAGAGATGCAATAAAGGCTCAAGACATTGTGGAGATTTTTTTTAGGTTTTGCCGCTGAAACGGCTACTATACAAAAGGCCTAGGAACTAGGTCCTAAAATGGAATTATATCTACAGTTGTCTAATCTATTGCTGGAAAATTTAGGAAATTTGCTTAATATGTCTGTTGCTTTATTATCATTAATAAGATTCCTTGACATATCACACAGAATATTGTTCTATCTCTCTGGACAAATAAACACACAGTGCTCAAGATAGTGACCATAGGGCTGGCCACATACTTTGCATTTAATTTGATCATCATCTGTGTGTTTGCCAAACTGCCAGAAGTATTTGTAACCACTACTGCAAGATGCTCAATAAACGTACTTATCTACGATGATGTTATCATAGTGAGTGATAGATCTACTCAAGCCTCTAACTGCATTCCTATAACATTTAGTTTCCCTCTCTCCTAATATTATTCGTAATGTTAGATACAGACATTCCAAAGAAATATACTACATTTTCGTTCAGGGCTTGTACATTAATATTTTTTCAAAATTATAGACAAACTGTATCTGGCTCCTCTAATGAGCACGTTGTTAGAGACATTATGCGGGTCAAGAACCTTCATTGATGACACAAAATCAGTAATAATCATCAAAGGAAATCGAGCTACTCTCTTTCTTTGATCAAACCTCATTACCTTCCATTCCCAAGGAAGCTGAAATGACTGAAGAAAAAGAGGCCGCTGTTCCAGAACTAAGTGTTGTGCTGAAAGATTCACCAGAAATATCATTCATTGACATTCACGAGGTTTTCGAAGATTATGTAAAGGAGCATCAGGAAGAAAAAGACAAGATGTTTCCCAGATAAGATCGACCTCCAGCGGCATAGCTGGATAGAGAATATATTCAGTGTACACGCCACTGAGGTCGTTGAAAACATTCCATGACTACAAGAACTTGATCCACAGAGAAGCCAAGTGATGAGGCGACGTAAAAGCTCATTCTGACTCGGCAAACTAAAAGGCTTTTCTCTCTTTTCCGACGATATACTTCACTGAAGAAGGATTTTTCAGGTTCTGTGACGATGAAAATAAATAGAATGAGCCACGTGGAACCTTGATATGACGAACATGGCTGTTCATCAGTATATAACAAAGCCTCAAAAAGCTCACTCACAAACTGATGCAGCGTAGTGGTAGCCACTAAAAAATATCTGTCTGACACTTATCAACTTTCGCAATAAAGTCTCATTTTCAAGAAAATGTACTTTACTTTTCATTTTGTTTTGACTAAAAAGTTGCTGAAATTCATTCTACTTACTGTAGTTATTAAAATTTATAGACATAAAAGCAAAACATAAAATAATTCCTCCTGAGAATAATAGCCGCTAAAAATATCTAATTTTATAACGTAGCAAATTTTGTAAGAAAGTCACATTTTCATTCTTAGATAATTTTGACTAATTAAAAAATTATTAAAATTCATTCACTTTTAATTATTTTAAATTAATTCAATGAAGTTAATCTAATAAATAGTATATGGATAAAACAGGCAATTAAAATTATTTGTCCCGGCCAGTTGATTCTGCAGGTCCGGAAAAGATTGCACTGATGATCTCGATCAAAATATAAAAATGGGAAACACTGAGCTATAAAGATGTTAGAAGAGCTCTCTGGAGAGACGTAGAATGAGGGGAGATATCATCGAGGTGTACAAGTGGATGATGGGCATAAACAAAGGAGATATTAATTAAATACTGAGGATATCGAACCAAGTAAGAACCAGAAATAACGGATTTAAATTGG
>WNWK01002209.1:52500-222103 GCA_009830355.1 Cherax destructor
TTATCTGTGCATGTTCGTTTCTGGCTTTTCTACAAACCTCTTTATTTTCCTGGGTTCTTTGTCTTTTATACTTGTTACATTCTCTAGCGTACTTAGTTTTTGCCTCTACAACTTTGGGTGAACCAAGGGCTCGTTCTGGTCTTCCCACTGTTTCTTTTGCAGTTGGGTACGAACCTCTCCTATGCTTCCTTGCATTTTGTTGTCACATATTCCATCATTTCATTAAATAATTTTCCCTCCAATTCTCTTTCCAACTGAACCTCATGCAGGAAATTCCTCATGCCTGTGTAGTCCCCTCATTTGCAGTTTGACTTCTCCTGTCCTACTCCTCCTGCTTTCCTCTTCACATGTTACTCCACAATATATTCGAAGCCCAGGACCACTCTGAGAGGCCTTTCATTTGTGATGTCTTCAATGTCTGAACTACACAAGGTGAATATGAGGTCAAGTCTTGCTGGTTCATCTCCTCTCTGGTAGTGTCCCTAAAATGTTGATGTATGAGGTATTCCAGTACTACATCCGTCCTCTTACCTCTCCACGTTTCTGGTTTCCCCTGTGGCTCCAGGTTTTCCCAGTCAATCTCCTTGTGATTAAAATCATCCACAACTAATAATTTTTCCCTGCCCATTTGGGCTCTTCTGGCCACCTCAGCTAGTGTATCAACCATTGCTCTGTTGCTCACATCATACTCTTGTCTTGGCCTCCTGCTATTCTGTGGTGGGTTGTACATCTCTGCAATTACCACTTTGGGACTCCCAGTCTGTAGAGTTCCTACTATATATTCCCTCGCTTCCCTTCTGTCCCCTTCCAATTCCTCAAAATTCCACTGGTTTTTGATGAGCAGAGCAACTCTTTGACCCCCTCTGTTCCCTCTATCTTTCCTTAGTATCTGATATTCAGTTCGAAAGATTGTGTCTGTTATCATTCCCATGAGCTTAGTTTCCATGAGTGCTATGATGTCTGGGGATACCTCATAATTCTATCGTGCCACTCCTCACACTTATTCGTTATCGATCGGTGTTGGTGTACCATTCCTTCAGCTTCTTTACCACACCTTTATTCTGGGGTGTTTGTTGGGGCTGGGGAAGTGGGAGACCTTGCAAGGTTCTATGGGAGGCTGCTGTGTAGGTGGGGTTTGTGCTGGGGGTGCTGTGAGTGTGGAGTGTGGTTTGTTTTGGGTTAATTTGTTTGGTTGCGGGGTTCTTTGAGTGGATCAGGAGGTGGTTGTACTGTCGTTCTTTTCTCGTTCTGTCGCAGTCTAGGTACACCCGCTGGTATTTTATTCTTTCATTTAGCCATGGTTTCTGCTGTAGGATCCTGTTGTGCACCATTTTTGTACTGAAAATCAGTTTGACAGGCCGATTTCTTACCTTCGAGTATGTCCCTATTATGTGTTGTGTGTGTGTGTGTGTGTGTGTGTGTGTTATGCTTGGAATTATTTGACTAATTGAGACAATGCCTAAACAATTTTAATGCAACAATAAAATACAAATTCAAAAGACTGAATAAATAAAAAAAATATGTCTGTGAAATCTAACATAAGTGATATCAGATAAAACAGGCAAGGTACATAATTTTAGAGACTAGATACAAAGTACCAAGTGAAACAGAATAGGAACGTAGTAAATCTGATCGAATAGCGGGTAAAACTTGCTAGGTGGTATAGGAGTGCGGATAGCAAGCATCGGGGAGGACGCCAGCGAGGAGTTGCAAGACAACATACGAGACAGCCAGGTTATCACTAAATATTTTGTTCCATTGTGGGTCCGTGGAAACGTATGACCTTGTTGTGTGCACGTCACCCTGAAGGGCTCACTGTAAGCATCAAAACATTCAAGGAAAATATGTCAGAAACTCTCAAAAATGAGATATTTTATTTTGACATTCATATTTATACTTTAATATACATGCGCGGAAATTTACGTAATCCAAAGACATATAAACTAGGTAATATAGAGCGTGACCATACAGATTGTAAAAAGAACTTAGAGTCGTGGTAAAGAGGAATCTGAAATCAGGACAGCAGTGTCTAAGTGCCCATAATAAGGCTAACAGATTACTTAGATTTATTTTAAGTATAAGTAACAGGATTCTTGAGGTTATACTACAGCTCCGTACATCATCAATAAGGTCTCACTATAGACCGTGCCTCTAGGTTCTGGTCTCCATGCTACATATTAGCTATAAATGCATTGGAGAACATACAGTAGTTATGACAAAATTAATCCACTGTGTATGTAATTTTTCATACGAAAATTGATTGGGAGGTCTGAACTTACTTTCTTTTTATAACACATAGCATGAGGGGAAACATGGCTGAAGTATACAATTGGAAAACAGTCATAACTGAAGGTGATGTAAATAGAGTATTGAGGTTATAGCTGCAAAAACAGCAAAAACAAAAAAATAAAAGAACTCGAAACAATGGACTCAAAATGGATAAGTTTAGATTTTGAAAGGTTGTAGAAATTTATTAGTTCGGAAATAGAGCCGTCGCTGAGTGGAACAATCTGTCAAGTAGGGTCATAGCTAACACCTTAAGAAGTTTTTAAAATAGGTTAGGTGAGGAAGGTTGGATTTGACAGGGACTTACATAGCGTGAGTTAGCAGCATTGTCAAAACTTAAACTTTAGGTAGCCTTTAAAACAGGTTGGAAAAATATTTCAGTTAAAATATTTGGATTTGAGGACCTACCTGGTGTGGGTTTATCCCAGTGTTCTGCCATTTTTATGTTCTTATGTCACAAACCCTTCACGCGTATTGCCTTCACGAGCTCCGAGTAAGGGAAAAAACTGAACACAGCGACGCATCCATAGTGTAGCTTACAGACACTGTGTGTTGATGACATTTTTGTGTCGCAGCCGCAGGGGAAAGGGAACATCCACTCACTTGTAGTTAGAGGTGGAGCTCTGAGTTAAGATCGGTGAGGATCGCTGCATCCTATACTTCTTCCCCCACCCTATCATCACCCAACCAACAGCTCGCCCCCATCCTCTCCCCCAACACTACCACCAACCATCTCTCTACTCCCAATATCTTTACCACCCTCTAACTCCCCTCCCTTCCACCAACACCGCCCTACTAGTAACAGAGTAATAGGCACGTCTCAGGGAAGGATAATGTCTCAATTCACGCTATTAATTTTTTTAGGATCTATTCTCGCTGTATGACCCTTGCGGTTTAGCGCTTCTTTTGATAATAATAATAATAATAATAATTAGGATCTATTCTAAAGAACATCTACAACGTAGGATTATATGGATTTCCTATGATGCCTGTGACCACACTCATGTAGCAATATTAATGTTACAAGCAAACAGTATCATATGTCCCTGTACTTGCCGATCTTGTACTCCTCCCTGTGATCAGCAGCTCCTCCCTGTCTCCCGACACTGTGATGGATGTAGGTGTCAGCCAGCGTCGACACACAGGTATAGTCCCATGCTAAGAGCTTGGTATTCTTCCAAGGATAGATGGTGATCCCATCGGGGCAGTTTGCTGGGTTGTGGGTATTGTTGGCTGCTAGTGATCAGGGCTCTCTCTCGGCTGGGCATCCAGCTGTAGCAAGGGTTCTCTTTAATGTGTCTTGCATGCCAGCCCTTGGTTTTGGAACAGTTAAGACCATGTAGACCATATTGGTCGGCTTGCGCATGACCGCAAATACATGTATATTCCATGTGAATTGGGCCAGCAAAGCGAAGAGCCACTGCAATACGGAGAGTCTTAGGGTCGAGGCGTGTTCCCTTTGCCGAAATGGGAACTGTTTAGAGGAAGTCCGCAGAGTGAAGTGCACTCACAGCTAGGAGACGGGCAGTTTTCCTGTCTGATGTTACAGCCCTAAGCAAGTTGGCAAGCACCTTTTCAGCGATGGGGTCATCCCAGATTGACTGTTTGTAGGCGGGTGCTGCACTAGGTTTTGGTGCTGGACCAGCAAGAGTCTCCCATTCAGTGATAACACTGGCGTAGCTAGGGTCCTGTATTCCTGCTGAGTCACTGAGGTTGTCCAGAAGAATTTGTTTTATTAACCCGTTTGATGCTATTGTAGAGGATAGGAAAGCTGGTAGGGCAATCTGGGAGGATTTGCGTGTATATATATATATATATATATATATATATATATATATATATATATATATATATATATATATATATATATATATATATATATATATATTGTGTCGTGCCGATTAGGTAAAACTGGTTAATTAGCAAGAACTCATCTAAAATTAAGTCCTTTCTAAAATTTTATCTTATACGTTTAAAGATATATTTTTTTTTCAAATATGTTAATGTAAGAATTTATGATTTTGTACCAAGAGAAACTTTGAAAACCTACCTAACCTTATTACAACAAGCGCAATTTAATTTAGCCTAACCCAACTAAATATATTTTAGATACGTTAACATTAATTTAATAATAAACAAACACAATGAAATATATTTTTTCGTTATGTTCAGAATGATTTTGGCGAAATTATTGCATACACAAATTTTCACTTGTCTTATATGGCAAGGTGAGCGTTGCTATTTAAGCCAAAATAGCAAGTTTTACCTAATCGGCACGACATATATATATATATATATATATATATATATATATATATATATATATATATATATATATTATATATATAGAAGACAACCACTATGAAAAAATAGTGGCTGTCTTGCATATTTTGATATCACCTGTTTACTGTGATCTTTTTGCATATATATATATATATATATATATATATATATATATATATATATATATATATATATATATATATATATATATATATATATTATGCAAAAAGATCACAGTAAACAGGTGATATCAAATATGCAAGACAACCACTATGAAAAATAGAAGAATTCCAACCACGAAAGCGCTTGGAATTCTTCTATTTTTCATAGTGGTTGTCTTCAATATATATAATATATATATATATATATATATAGGATGATCCACTCTAGTGTCAATTGTAGGACCCATTGCCTCGAGAAGTGGATAAAAAGACTTCAAGGAAGAATATTTAGATTTCTTTCTGAAGCCATTTGAATATTCCACTTTACTACGCATCTTTTTTTTTTTATACAAACTTTATTTCAAGACAAAATACAAAATACAATGGGGAGTAAAACAACATAGATAACAACTCAGAGCTACATGTCAAATACTTCGTTCAACTCCCCGGCAGTGGGCCGCGTGCCCAGAATACTGCAGGCATTTCCCCTCTGGATCGCAACACTGAGTCTCTGAAACAGGAAGCTGGTCGCCCTGTGGTCCTTGGTTTCTATGATGAGTTTTCCACCCAGCTCCTTGAGAAACTTTAGAGCACACTTGCCCCATGCTCCATGGGTCTCCGACCTATTGGGATGAAGTTATATATATATATATATATATATATATATATATATATATATATATATATATATATATATATATATATATATATATATATATAAGAAAGGTGAAGAGAGTGGTGAGACAGTGCAAAAGAAGAGCGGATGAAAGAATGGGAGAGGCTCTGTCAAGAAATTTTGCTGAAAACAAGAAATTTTTGGGAGTGAGATAAACAAGGTAAGAAAGCCTAGGGAACGAATGAATTTGTCACTTAAAAACAGAGTAGGGGAGTTAGTAGATGGGGAACTGAAGGTATTGAGTAGATAGCGGGAATATTTTGAGGAACTTTTAAATGTCGATGAAAAAAGGGAGGCGGTAATTTCATGTACTGTCCAGGGAGGTACAACATCGTTTAGGAGTGAAGGTGAGCAGGATGTGAGTGTGGGGGAGGTGCGTGAGGCATTACATGGAATGAAAGGGGGTAAAGCAGCTGGAACTGACGGGATCATGACAGAAATGTTAAAAGCAGGGGGGAGATATAGTGTTGGAGTGGTTGGTATTTTTGTTTAATAAATGTATAAAAGAGGGGAAGGTACCTAGGGATTGGCAGAGAGCATGTATAGTTTCTTTATATAAAGGGAAGGGGGATAAAAGAGAGTGTAAAAATTATAGGGGAATAAGTTTACTGAGTATACCAGGTAAAGTGTATGGCAGGGTTATTATTGAAAGAATTAGAGGTAAGACAGAGAGTAGGATTGCAGATGAGCAAGGAGGCTTTAGAGTGGGTAGGGGATGTGTAGATCAAGTGTTTACAGTGAAGCATATATGTGAACAGTATTTAGATAAAGGTAGAGAAGTTTTCATTGCATTTATGGATTTAGAAAAGGCATATGATAGAGTGGATAGGGGAGCAATGTGGCAAATGTTGCAAGTGTATGGAATAGGTAGTAAGTTACTGAAGGCTGTAAAGAGTTTTTATGAGGATAGTGAGGCTCAGGTTAGGGTGTGTAGGAGAGAGGGAGATTACTTTCCGGTAAAAGTAGGTCTTAGACAGGGATGTGTAATGTCACCATGGTTGTTTAATATATTTATAGATGGGTTTGTAAAAGAAGTAAATGCTAGGGTGTTGGGGAGAGGGGTGGGATTAAATTATGGGGAATTAAATGCAAAATGGGAGTTGACACAGTTACTTTTTGCTGATGATACTGTGCTTATGGGAGATTCTAAAGAAAAGTTGCAAAGGTTAGTGGATGAGTTTGGGAGAGTGTGTAAAGGTAGAAAGTTAAAAGTGAACATAGATAAGAGTAAGGTGATGAGGGTATCAAACGATTTAAATAAAGAAAAATTGCATATCACATTGGAGAGAGGGATTATGGAAGAAGTAAATGTTTTCAGATATTTGGGAGTTGATGTGTCAGCGGATGGGTTTATGAAGGATGAGGTTAACCATAGAATTGATGAAGGAAAAAAGGTGAGTGGTGCGTTGAGGTATCTGCGGAGACAAAAAACGTTATCCATAGAGGCAAAGAAGGGAATGTAGGAAAGTATAGTGGTACCAACACTCTTATATTGGTGTGAAGCATGGGTTGCAAATGCTGCAGCGAGGAGGAGGCTGGAGGCAGTGGAGATGTCCTGTCTAAGGGCAATGTGTGGTGTAAATATTATGCAAAAAATTCGGAATGTGGAAATTAGGAGGTGTGGAGTTACTAAAAGTATTTGTCAGAGGGCTGAAGAAGGGTTGTTCAGGTGGTTTGGTCATTTAGAGAGAATGGATCAAAGTAGAATGACTTGGAGAGCGCATAAATCTGTAGGGGAAGGAAGGCGGGGTAGGGGTCGTCCTAGAAAAGGTTGGAGGGAGGGGGTAAAAGAGGTTTTGTGGGCGAGGCGCTTGGACTTCCAGCAAGCATGTGTGAGCGTGTTAGATAGGAGTGAATGGAGACGAATGGTGTTTGGGACATGACGATCTGTTGGAGTGTGAGCAGGGTAACATTTTGTGAAGGGATTCAGGGAAACCAGTTAATTGATTTAGTTGGACTTGAGTCCTGGAAATGGGAAGTACAATGCCTGCACTTTAAAGGAGGGGTCTGGGATAGTGACAGCTGGGAGGGACTATTCTCAGCTGTCGTATCTGAGCGCCTCTGCAAAGACAGTGATTATGTATGAGTGTGGTGAAAGTGTTGAATGATGATGAAAGTATTTTCTTTTTGGGGATTTTCTTTCTTTTTGGGTCACCCTGCCTCGGTGGGAGACGGCCGACTTGTTGAAAAAAAAAATATACAAACACTGATCTCTGTACGAAGGAGACTCGAACCTACGAACCTTGCAACAAGGTACGCAGTGCTTTGCCGACCGTACCACACTGGATCAATACCTTGGCGCCCAGCTCACGCTAGACGTTGATCCAAGGCAGCCAGCTTTCAGGCAGGTGGCTTACAGCTTTTCATCTCATCCCCGGCATGCATCGACACAACTAGAGATTTTTACAATGCTAGGAATTCGCAATAACAGGCGAAATATTCACAAACACTGATCTATGGCCTGTTCTTGCGAATTCCTAGCATTGTAAAATCTCTAGTTGTGTCGATGCATGCAGGGGATGAGATGAAAAGCTGTAAGCCACCTGCCAAGGTATTGGACCAGTGTGGTACGTTCGGTAAAGCACTGTGTACCTTGTTGCAAGGTTCGTAGGTTCGAGTCTCCTTCGGCCAGAGATCAGTGTTTGTGAATATTTCGCCTATTAGTGCGAATTCCTAGCATTGTAAAAATCTATATATATATATATATATATATATATATATATATATATATATATATATATATATATATATATATATATATCTAGTCCATATATATATATATATATATATATATATATATATATATATATATATATATATATATATATATAATGCGACTAGCCAGGTTCGATCCCTGGCTAGTTAGTCGCAGTGTTGAAGTTGATTAAATACCACTCGTTCGTGGTTACACTGCTATATAAACTGCTCGTGGCGGCTAGTACACTAAACGGGGAGTAGAATGAAATTAGCTCAGAGACACCCAAACCACCGTTTGTCTTCCGATCAAAGTAAAACATCTAGCTCTGCTGGGTGTTTGATTCTTGTAGGATTGAGTGGTCCTGTGGGTTAGAGGAGGAAGAGGTGTTGATTCACCGGGAATTCTCCCGGCCCGGGTCTTTACCAGATGGCGACCCGGTTCCGGCTCCCTGTCGTGGGAGTATCAGAGACCTGTCTCCCATGGGAGGGGGTGCCCCTCAGCGGAGGACCAACTGGTCCCAGGCCTAGCAACATTCCCCACCAGCACGAGGCAGGTGGTAGATAGATGCTAGGCCACTCTGGGCTGCCACCTTCCCCTCCCCAAGGAGGCTGACAGGAAGGGAAGGCTTGCGAGCCGCAGATGGTAGCAAGCTCCAGCCTTGGCACCTACCCTGCCCTAGGACTGGGCATGGTGATCGACCTGTGGGGTAGAGAATCATATATATATATATATATATATATATATATATATATATATATATATATATATATATATATATATATATATATACATGTAATTGATTTTAAGTATTATTAAATAAATTTAAACTTACCTACGTGATACATAGCAGAATTTAGCTTTAAAAAATATTGCTAGTTTAAGCTAAGTTAGGTGAGGATTCTAAATAAGGTTTGGTCCAGAAATAAAGATTTCATATTACTGTCAATGAAAAATGAAATTTTTTCTTATGAAATTTTTCTTAAGTTTCCCGTGACAACGCCATTAATAAGACCCCTGTTGATGTGGAACAGCTGACCTTCAACAGACGCACGTACCCTCCCCCATACATATACAGGACAGATAAAAACAAGGAAATATTTCAAAGGGATTTGAACAATCGTTGGTCAGATAAATAGCTGCTTCGAATTCAACACCAGCAAATGCAAGATTATGAAGTTTGGGAAGGAGCCAGAAGACCGGACACAGAATATAGATTCTGGGGACAGAGGCTGCAGACCTCAGTCATACAGAAAGACTTGGGAAGAAGTATATTGTCTCCCATATCGTCAGAGGCTCACATCAAGCGTATAACCTATGCAGTCAATGCTTGCCTGACAAATCTGAGAGTTGCCTTCAGGAATCTCAAAGAATCATTGTGGGTACTTAATACAACATGTCAGGTGCATCTTTGAGTACGCTGTACCAGTACGGAACCCACACTTGAGGAAGCATCGAAAGTGCAGAAGAATGCAACGGGGCTAGTTCCAGAGCTGAGGGAAATTAGCTACGAGAAAGGCTTAAGGAATTGAATGTAACGACCCTGGAGGACAGAAGGACCAGGAAAGACATGATAAAAAATGCAGAATACTCCGAGGGATTGATAGGTCAGAGGGAACAGGCTGTTTGAGAGGCAGGAAACAGGTACTCGGGGGCACAACTAGAACCTAAAGAAATAGATGATTCACAGGAATGTCAGTAAGTATTTCTTCAGTCTCAGGGTGGACGGGAAGTGCAGTAACATCAATGAAGAAGTGGCGGAGGCAGACTCCATACATAGTTTTAAGAAGAGATACGATATGGCCCACGGGGCTAGTAGGGATTGAATCTGCCAAGCAAGAAGTTAAGAGGATAAGCCAGGAGCTAAGACTCAACCCCTACAACCATATACAAGTGAGTACACAAACACGCACACACACACACATGCACACATACACACACACAAACACACACACACACACACACACACACACACACACACACACACACACACACACAAACACACACACACACACACACACACACACACACACACACACACACACACACACACACAAACACACACACACAAGGGAGAAAAAAGCGAGTGAAAGTATTATGAAAGCAATAGGAGAGGACGACATGACTCATCTGGCAAATTTTCTGAGAATAGAGGGGTTTGCAAGAGGAAGAAACCGGCCAGTCAAAGTGATTATCAAGGTGGAATCAGCTCAAAACAGGATCCTGCAGGAGAAAGCATGACTAAGGAACATATCGGCATACCAGAGGGTGTACCTCGACCATGACAGAACATGAGAAGAAAGGCAGAAACTGAAAGAGAGGGTACAAAGACTAAAGGAGGAAAGAGAGGCAAAGATGGAGATGGGTAGGAGAATCGAGACTCAGGAGGAAGAGCAAATACAATCTCCCTCGCAACCACCTACAGAAGGCCCCCAATCCCAACAACCCCAATGGAACCAATCTAACCCAAAACCCACACATTGTACTCACTGCCCCCCACCCCCCTCATCATAAACTCCACCTTCACAGCACCCCCTATAGTTCCTCGTCAGGCCTCCCACTTCCCCAACCCCAACATACCCCCCCCCCAGACCACAATTTTAAAAAAGAAGTTGAAGGTTTACTATGCAAATGCAGATGGAATAACAATAAATGTGAGGAGTGGCATGAAAGAATCAAGGAGACCTTCCTAGACATCATAGCATTCACAGAAACGAAACTCACCAGGATGATAACAGACGCAATCTTTTCACCTGGATATCAGATCGTGAGGAAAGGTTGAGGGAGCATAGGGGGAGGAGTTGCACTGCTCATTAAAAACTGGTGGGGATTTGAGGAAATGGAAAGAATAGATGAAATGGGTGAAAGGGACTAAATAGTATGAACAATTAGGAGGTAATTCCAGTGATGTACAACCTGCCACAGAAGTGAAGGAGGCCAAGAGAAGAATATGAAGAGAGCAACAGAGCAATGGTCGACACACTAGCTGAGGTGGCCAGAAGAGCTCACAGGGGTAGAACAAAGTTACTAGTTATTCGTGATTTCAATCACAATGAGATTTACTGGAAAAACCTGGAGCCACATGGAGGTCCCAAAACATGGAGAGCCAAGATGATGGATGTGGATCTGGAAAACCTCATACATCAACATGTTAAGGACACTACCAGAGAGAGAGGTGAGAATGAACCAGCAAGACTGGACCTGGTATTCACCTTGAGTAGCTCAGACATAGAGGACATCACATTCGAAAGGCCCCTCCGAGCTATTGATCAAGAGGTTCTGCGCTTTGAATACATAGTTGAGTTACAAGTGTAGAGGGTAGCAGGAATAGGATGGGAGAAGCCAAACTACAAAAGGGGGAACTACACAGACATGAGGAACTTCCTGCAAGAGGTTCAGTAGAAAAAACAACTGGTAGGAAAATCAGTAAACGAAATGATGGAATATGTGACAACAAAATGCAAGGAAGTAGAGGAGAGGTTTGTTCCCAAGGGCAACAGATATAATGGGAACACCAGGACGAGCCCTTGGTTCACCCAAAAGTGTAGGGAGGCAAAAACTAAATGCGCTAGAGAATGGAAAATGTACAACAGACAAAGGACGCAGGAAAATAAAGAGGTTAGTCGAAGAGCCAGAAACGAATATACACAGATAAGGAGGGAAGCCCAGCGACAATGCGAAAACGACATAGCATCGAAAGTCAAGTCTGACCGAAGATGTTGTATAGCCACATCACAAGAAAACAACAGTCAAGGACCAGGTAATCAGGCTGAGGATGGAAGGTGGGGAATCCACAAGAAACGACCAAAACGTATGTGAGGAGCTCAACATGAGATATAAAGAAGTATTCACAGTGGAGAGAGGAAGGACTGAAGGAAGTCAGAATAGGGGGTTACATCTACAAGGGATACACCAACATGTGCTGGATACAATACACTCAACTAAGGAGAAGGTGAAGAAGCTCCTATGTGAACTTGATACCTCAAAAGCGGTGGGACTGAACATCTCTCCGTGCGTCCTCAGAGAGGGACCAGAGACGCTGTGTGTGCCACAAACAAAAGTCTTCAACACATCCATTGAAACTGGGAACTAACCTGAGGTATGGAAGATGGCAAACGTAGTCCCAATTTTTAAGTAAGGAGACAGACACGAGGCATTAAAACTACAGACCAGTGTCACTGACGTGTATAGTATGCAAAGTCATGGAGAAGATTATCAGAAGGAGAGTGGTGGAAATCCTGTGTCACAAACCTACTGGAGTTTTATGACAAGGTAACAGAAGTAAGACACGAGAGAGAGGGGTTAGTAGATTGCATTTTCTTGGATTGCAAGAAGGCCTTCGACACAGTTGCTCACAAGAGGTTAGTGCAAAAACTAGAGGATCAGGCGTGCATAACAGGAAAGGCACTGCAATGGATCAGGAAATACCTGACAAGGAGGCAACAACGAGTCATGGTACGAGATGAGGTATCACAATGGGCGCCTGTGACGAGCGGGGTTCCACAGGGATCAGTCCTAGGACCAGTGCTATTTTTGGTATATGTGAATGACATGACGGAAGGGATAGACTCAGAAGTGTCCGTGTTTGCAGATGATGTGAAGTTAATGAGGAGAATCAAATCTGATGAGGCTCAGGAAGGACTACAAAGAGACCTGGACAGGATAGCAACTTGGTCCAGCAACTGGATCCTCGAATTTAACCCCGCCAAATGCAAAGTCATGAAGATCGGAGAAGGGCAAAGAAGACCGCAGACAGAGTATAGGCTAGGCGGCCAAAGACTGCAAACCTCACTGAAGGAAAAGGATATTGGGGGAGTATTTTACAGAGCACATCTCCTGAGGCGCACATCAACCAGATAACTGGTGCAGCATATGGGCGCCTAGCAATCCTAAGAATAGGGTTCTGATACCTCATTAAAGAATCGTTTAAGACTCTTTGCACCGTGTACCGTGTACGTAAGGCCCATATTGGAGTGTGCAGCACCAGTTTGGGACCCACACCTGGTCAAGCACGTCAAGAAATTAGAGAATGGGCAAAGGTTTGCAACAAGACTATTCCCAGAGCTAAGGGAAATTTCCTACGAAGAAAGATTAAAAGAAATCGTCCTGACCTCACTGGAGGACAGGAGGGTTAAGGGAGACATGATAACTACATATAAAATACTGCGAGGAATTGACAAGGTGGACAAAGACAGGATGTTCCAGAGATGAGACACAGAAACAATGGGTCAGTCTATATAGAGCATTCAGGAAGTGGAATAGTCTTGACAGTGACGTAGTGGAGGCAGGAACCATACATAGTTTTAAGACGAAGTTTGATAAAGCTCATGGAGCAGTGAGAGAGAGGACCTAGTAGCAATCAGTGAAGAGGCGGGGCCTAGAGCTATTACTCGACCCCTGCAACCACAAATAAGTGAGTACACACACACACACACACACACACACACACACACACACACACACACACACACACACACACACACACACACACACTCAACAGGTTTTTTTGAAGCAAAATATTTAATCAAAGTCGAAAATACACAAGAAATCCCACAAAAGAAACACACAAGTACACAATGAATAAATAAGTACACTAGAAAGTACATAAGATACACATAATGAATATAAAATAAGCACACAGAAAATTACACAAATTCTGACTAAAATACAGAATAAGGCACACTACAAAATACATAATAGGTGTACAAAAAAGTACACAAGAAATTACAAAAGACAATACATCGTAAGACAGATAAATACATTCAAAAGTGCATAGTAAGAGTAAGTAAAATAACGAATACCTAAAACAGTAAGTGCATTAGTAAGTATATACCAGAGTAAATACATTAGCAAGTGCATAATAAAGTACGTGCATCAGTAAGTACGTAGTAGAGTAAGTGCATTAGAAAGTAGGTTATAAAGTAAGTATAATAGATAAAGTACATTAACATAGAAAGTACATTAGTAAGTAGGTAATATAAGAAGTACATTAGTAAGTACGTAATAGAGTATGTACATAATAGAGTAAGTACATTTATAAATACGCAAGAAAGCACATATACATTATACAAGAAAATCTGCATTATATCAATAAGTCCAAAATAAAATACGCAAAAAAAGTATAGAAGAAAGCACATTAATAAGTACATAAAAAAGCACCAATGAAAATTCACTGGTACTCCAAAGGGCATACATTCAAGTTTTCCAACTGACCACATTTGGAGCTTACTGATGCAACTCTTGCAAGCTTTGTGTAGGGCAAATTGTTTGTCCTGGTCTCCAAGTTTGCAGCCAAAATAAACAAAGTAGCAGCGCTTCAATAAAGGAGTAATGTTGCTCCGGGAATCTGAAGGGTTGAATTGCCCGCAGACATAGCAAAATATGTCTGGTGAATTTATGCAGCCTCTAGACATAATAATAATCTTATAACATAAAAGATACCATAGAGTCAATAAAAAAAAAATCATGCAGACCAGTGTAGTGAATTCTGTCCCAGAGAGCGATATTAAATACTGTCCCAGAGATGAAAGCTGAATTCTGTTCTAGAGAGTGATACTGAATTCTATCCCAGAAGACAGGGATACTAAATTCTATCCCAGAAGAGAGGGATACTAAATTCTATCCCAGTAGAGAGGGATACTAAATTCTATCCCAGGAGAGAGGGATACTGTAACTTCATGTAAATAATCTAACAAGTTCCATGTTGTATTTTTTTTAGGCCAATCAAAATAAAAGAAGAAATCATGGTTTTTTTTTTTTTTTTTTTTTTTTTTTGGGGGGGAAATATCACATTCAATATTTTTTTGGCTGTAATATAATTTAATTAAGTTTAAATTTTCAGTTTTAGAACTGAAGTCCTAAAACCGTATGAGTCATTCAGTGCAAAAAGCGGCGGATCGAACCTTCGTTCACTAAACGGGGTTCAGTCTCTGACCAGTAGAGATGCACAATCATGGTCTGGTCTCTGACCAGTAGAGATGCCCAATCGTGGTCTGGTCTCTGACCAACAGAGATGCACACTCGTGGTCTGGTCTCTGACCAGTAGAGATGCACAATCGTGGTCTGCTCTCTGATCAGTAGAGCTGCACAGTCATGGTCGAGTCTCTGACCAGTAGAGATGCACACTCGTGGTCTGGTCTCTGATAAGTAGAGATGCACAACCGTGGTCGAGTCTCTGACCAGCAGAGATGCAGAACCGTGGTCTGGGCTATGACCAGTAGAGATGCACAATCGTTATCTGGTGTCTAACCAGTAAAGATAGACGGGAAAGTTTATTTTATCCTTCACTCAGAAGTTTGTCAAATGTTGTGAGTTGTGGAGAAAATTCTCCAAGAGAGGGGGGGTATCAGCCCTTTCAGCCCCCTTCAGCCCTTAGAAAAGGGCAGATGGCGTCTTGCTAGCTTCCTGATCAACAGTTTAATAATTACCACATGTTTGTACCTGAACGACACTGAGTCACGAATACTAAGCCTCTTGAGGTTAGCAATAGTGTATATGATTGACAGACAATTGAGGAAAATGACTCTCTTTGCTGTAGCAGAAAAGTTAAAGAAAACTCCTGTTTCATTTTTATACTATTGAAGAACAATCATAAACCGTCAGTGATCGAAATATTCAAAGAAAACAAGCATTTGAATTGCAAACTGTTGCAGCGTTAAGCAAGTAGGGAAATTGTGCTTAGGGCAGCGATACAGGGCGAACTGGGGCCAGCGGGGCGTCAGATTGAACAAAACGGCAGGAGGTGACGGGAGCTTGCGGCATGCATTGACCTAACAAAGGAACATTATACAGTGCGCCCTCGACTCTACTCGACCTTTATCAATCTCCACTAATGCCGGGTTAACGGATAAGAACTCTGTTCCAGCACTTTTAGTGAAAGGTGACAATCCAAAATAGGGTATATTACACAGAAGTGTGCGCAGCTTCTGGTAGTAACTACTGCCAAAAGACAAATATTGGAGAATGTAAAGACATTGCGAGTGTGCACCATCGAAATGGGACGGCGACATTACTCAGCGTGCTCTAATCAAGACAGCATTTTTCCGGGTATGAATTAAGGGTCCGATACAAATACCCAGGTAATTCTGCTCAGACATTTAGATATTCTAGTAACTGTGCAGTTAGGAACGGATTTATAATCTAAGCAGATTTATCATTCACCCGGTTATATGCGGACTTTTAAGTCCAACCCCATGAGTACCAGTTCAGTCTTTCTACTGACTGAAAATTTGAATATACGCTCCTCTGGGGCAATTAATCTTATATCTAACTCACTTATTCCTAACAGCTCCGTGGTGGTAGAACACGGGATCGCGTCGGGGGGATCATTCTGAAACGCGGCTGCAAAAAGATGGTCCAGCAACAAAGATAAGTACAGTGTCTGTAACAGTTGACGTTCTACCAGTAAAAAAATTTCCACATGAGTTGTATCCTAGGATAGAGGATCAAAGGCGTTCCTACATATAATAGCCACAGTGCTTAACCTTGGATTATCTTGGACTTTGTAGGATTATCTTGAGTTACCTTGGATTATCTTTGATTTTTCTAGGATGATCTTGAGTTACTTTGGATTATCTTGAGTTACTTAGGATTATATTGGATTTTCTAGGATTATCTTGAATTACCTAAGATTATCTTGGATTTTCTAGGATTACCTTGAATTATTTTGGATTATCTTAGACTTTTCTAAGATTATCTTAAGTTATTTTGGATTATCTTAGACTTTTCTAGGGTTATCTTGAGTTACCTAAGATTATCTTCGATTTTCTAGGATTATCTTGACTTACTTTGGATTATCTTAGATTTTCTAGGATTATCTTCAGTTACTCTGGATTATCTTGTATTTTCTAGGATTATCTTGGATGCTCTTAGATAATCTTGCATGATCTTGAGTTCTTATGTGTTGCCTTGGGTTATTGCAGGATAATAACTCAAAGAGAGTTGTTTTCTATTTTGTAAACTGAAGACTGCTCAAGAAAAACACGAAATAACTTTTTAAATTATTAAAAATCAGAGAAAGAAAACAAAGATAAAGTATTGACAATAACGAAGGGTTAACGAGTAGGCAGTAGTTTGGTAACAAGTAACGAGGGGTTAACGAAGTAGCAATAGCTTGGTCATAAATAGCGAATGGTAATGAAGTAGCAGTAGTTTTGTTATTAGTAACGAGGAGGCCCTAGTTTGGTCATAATTAACGAAGGGTTAAAGAGGAGGCAGTAGTTTTGTCATAAGCAACGAGGGGTTAACGAGAAGGCAGAAGTTTGGTGACAGTCCATGAGTCAAGGAAATAATGCGGCGTTAACGGCCTGTTGGGAGGTTTTAACAGACATTACTGTTACCCTAGCTGCTGCCGTTATTGTTATGGTCGTTATTACTGGTAATGTTTGTGCTTTTATTGACATCTTTATTCTTGATATTTTTGTTGTAGCTGTTTTATTGTAGTTGGTGGAGCTGTTGTAGCTGCTGCTGTTGCTATTCTTGCTGTTGTTGTGCTACTGCTACCTTTGTTGTTGTTGGTGTTACTGGTATTGCTATTGTTACTGCTGTTGCTGTTGTTGTTACTGCTGCTGGTGTTATTACTGTTGTTGTTGTTACTGCTGTTATCATTGTTGTTTCTGTTGTTACTGTTGTTGTTGTTGTTGTTACTGCTGTTATCATTGTTGTTTCTGTTGTTACTGTTGTTGTTACCGTAAACTCTGCAGTTGTTGGTGTTACTGTTGTTGTTGTTGTTGCTGCTGCAGTAGTTGTTCTTACTGTAGAAGTAGTAGTAGTTGTAGTGGGAGTAGTAGTAGTAGTAGTAGTAGTAGTAGTGTAGTAGTTGTAGTTATTGTTGTCAATAATGCTCACTGAAGTCGAATAAATCTTTATATATAATGTAGGACCCATTTATATTGCAATGTTTTGGAATCCCTGTATAATAAAGCTATGGCTTTATTATACTATAATAAAGCTATGGCTTTATTATAGTATCCTCTTACAATGAAGCTATTGGTTTATAATATGTGAATAAATGGCTTACAAAACTGACACGTTGATAAATGAGACACTTTTGCAATATTTGGGTATCTTTATTCTGGTAAAGCTTCGCCACACAGTAACTTCTTCAGTCCAGTGCAGAAAAAGGTGGACTAAGAGGAGGAGTTTGAGGTAATCAGTCCCTCAGCCTGGAGTCGATGTGTTTTCTCCAGCAATCTTGGACTGATGAAGTCACTGTGTGGCGAAACGTTTCCGGAATGAAGATACCCAAATGTTGCAAGTATTTTATTATAGAATATATCTCTGAAAAAATCTTGTTTTGAAATAAACGTAAGTAGGATTACAGCATCTTTCAGAATATACACTGAGAGGTGTATATCCCTCAGTGTACCAACACTGAGAGGTATCCCTCACCGTAAACAACACTGAGAGGTATCCCTCACCGTAACAACACTGAGAGGTATCTTACACCGTACCAACACTGAGAGGTATCCCTCACCGTAACAACACTGAGAAATATCCCTCACTGTACCAACACTGAGAGGTATCCCTCAGTGTACCAACACTGAGAGTTATCCCTCAGTGTACCAACACTGAGAGGTATCCCTCAGTGTACCAACACTGAGAAGTATGTTAGGTAAAAGGACACAAGTGCAACTAATGTGACATTTTATTGTGGCAACGTTTCGCTCTCCAGGAGCTTTATCACGGCTTGACAAAGCTCCTGGAGAGCGAAACGTTGCCACAATAAAATGTCACATTAGTTGCACTTGCGTCCCTTTACCAAACATATTGTCGGTAATTCTGCCAACATTAATACAGTGAGGTATCCCTCACTGTACCAACACTGAGAGGTATCCCTCACTGTACCAACACTGAGAGGTATCCCTCACTGTACCAACACTGAGAGGTATCCCTCACTGTACCAACACTGAGAGGTATCCCTCTAACACTGTACCAGTACACACTGAGAGGTATCCCTCACTGTACCAACACTGAGAGGTATCCCTCACTGTACCAACACTGAGAGGTATCCCTCACTGTACCAACACTGAGAGGTATCCCTCACTGTACCAACACTGAGAGGTATCCCTCACTGTACCAACACTGAGAGGTATCCCTCACTGTACCAACACTAAGAGGTGAGTATCATTCAGTATACATACACTGAGTGTGTGTATCATTCAGTGTACACATAATGAGTGTGCGAATCAGTGTACATACAGTGAGTGTGTATTATTCAGTGTACATACATTGTGTGTATCAGTGTACATACACTGAGTGGTGTATCAGTGTACAGAAACTGAGAGATTAATTCCATTCTTCAGGGATTAAATTACTTGATATTTTCCAGGTGATTTGCGTCGATAAGTTTCAAACCTAAGAAATTAACAGCTCTTATTTTGTAAAATATTTGTTTTAATCTTTATGTGTTAAGGAGAGGGAGAGAGAGAGAGAGAGAGAGAGAGAGAGAGAGAGAGAGAGAGAGAGAGAGAGAGAGAGAGAGAGAGAGAGAGAGAGAGAGAGAGAGAGAAAGGGAGAGAAAGAGGAGGAGAGGGTGAGAGAGAGAGAGGGAGAGGGAGAGAGAGAGAGAGAGAGAGAGAGAGAGAGAGAGAGAGAGAGAGAGAGAGAGAGAGAGAGAGAGAGAGAGAGAGAGAGAGAGAGAGAGAAAATGAAAGTGTAAGAAACGACATTATTACCTATTACAACCACAAGCGACATAAGAAACACCAGTGACAAAAGCTTCCCTGCCTCCCTTCATCCCTTCCTCCCTCTCTCACTCCCTCCCCTCTCTCTCTCTCTCTCCATTATCTTTACTGCCCCTTCTGTCTTCCATTCAGTGATTGCGTTTCCTTCTCTTTGTCCTGGAGACAGCGCCTGCCTTGCCCGTTTCCACCTTCGTCTTGGGAAAAAAAAGTATCTTTCAATAATTTCCAGTATATTTCAGTAATAAGAAATTACATTCTCTTAATATTTCAAATGTAAATCAATTATATTTAATTATATTAATATAGTGTAAAGCAACCCTCTGGCAAGACAGTGATGGAGTGAATGATGATGAAAGTTTTTCTTTTTAGGGCCACCCTGCCTTGGTGGGAATCAGCCGATGTGTTAATAAAAAAAAAATATTTATATGCTTATGGTGACCTATTTTTATTATTATTAAATTTGTGGCGGCAGCAGCAAGAGCAGTAGTGTTAGTAAATTAATTAACAATTTCATGTCATAATACGCAGTAGTCAACTGGACAGTTTGGGACAGTTTTGCCGTTGGCCAAACTGTCCCAAAGTATCCAAACACATATATTCAAATTTCAATTTTCATTACTTGCAGGTAACAAAGTGACTTTAAAATACTGTTGTACTGTGAAAGACATTAAAAAGACTTATGTCTCTTGAGAGCTCATAGCTAGACTGACATATCTCCTGTGAGCTCATAGCTAGACTGACATATCTCCTGTGAGCTCAAAGATATTGTAGGTAGACATATCTCTTGTGAGCTTGTAACTAGACATATCTCTTGTGAGCTTGTAACTAGACATATCTCTTGTGAGCTCGTAACTAGACATGTCTCTTGTGAGCTCGTAACTTGACATGTCTCTTGTGGGCTCGTAACTAGACATGTCTCTTGTGAGCTCGTAACTAGACATGTCTCTTGTGGGCTCGTAACTAGACATGTCTCTTGTGAGCTAGTAACTAGACATGTCTCTTGTGAGCTCGTAACTAGACGTGTCTCTTGTGAGCTCGTAACTAGACATGTCTCTTGTGAGCTCGTAACTAGACATATCTCTTGTGAGCTAGTAACTAGACATGTCTCTTGTGAGCTCGTAACTAGACATGTCTCTTGTGAGCTAGTAACTAGACATGTCTCTTGTGAGCTCGTAACTAGACATGTCTCTTGTGAGCTCGTAACTAGACATGTCTCTTGTGGGCTCGTAACTAGACATGTCTCTTGTGAGCTAGTAACTAGACATGTCTCTTGTGAGCTCGTAACTAGACGTGTCTCTTGTGAGCTCGTAACTAGACATGTCTCTTGTGAGCTCGTAACTAGACATGTCTCTTGTGAGCTCGTAACTAGACGTGTCTCTTGTGAGCTCGTAACTAGACATGTCTCTTGTGAGCTCGTAACTAGACGTGTCTCTTGTAAGCTCGTAACTAGAGATGTCTCTTGTGAGCTCGTAACTAGACATGTCTCTTGTGAGTTCGTAGGTAGGTAGACATGCATCTTGTGCTCATAACTATATAGACATGACCCTTATGAGCTCGCAGCTAGATAGACATATCTCGTGTGAGTTCATAGCTAAAGAGACAATTATACTGTATGATTTGATGACTAGCTGGGAAAGGCATGCCAAATTATCCTCGTTTAATAGATAGATAAATAATATTAATACTTCACAAATTATTGTTGATTAGAGATTTGTAATATTTAGCTCGTAATATTTCCTTACAGCTACGTTTAATATTTCCTTCCTTCCAGCATTTAATATTTCCATTCATCTGCATCAAGATATTAATTCCTTGAAAAGTATCTAGACTCTTATAATGCAAGATTGGATTCAATAAAAACATTGCATAAATATTCAGCATTTTGCTTCTAATTTAAGTGGGTAATGCTAGCATTTTTTTAAAGGCATTTGAGTATAAAATATTAAAAAAAATTAACACCCGTAACAAAATACTTTACCACTACTCTAGAGTTGCCAGCCATAAGCAACCATGAAGTGTGTTTTAAATAATAATAATAATAATAATAATAATAATAATAATAATAATAATAATAATAATAATAATAATAATAATAATAATATGCGTGTGTCAAAATTAATAATTTTAACATACCTAAAAGCTGAGTAATATTTTCCATGAAATATATTTAATCTCTTTGCGACATCTTCATTATGTAGCAGATAACTAAGGAGGTAATGACGTAAATGTTGCGATTGATCAACAAATTCACAGTGGCTGACAGACATACTGTCATGATATACCACTGTCTTTGATTTACCTGCAATATGTTTAACCTTTACATAAATAACTAATTAACTTTTGTAAATTTTCATTGTTTTTTTTCGAAAAAACCCAATATAATTAATTCATCACCATATTCATTTACGTTTAATTTATTTATATACATATTACTACCATGAGACTATTACTTTTATCACTCCTTCGATATTTATTTTCATGAGGAAACCCGTTCACTACGTCCGGCAAGTGCCATATCAACCAGGTAGTGAGGAATATGAGGTCAAGCGGGCCGCCAACAGCAACAACCTGATTGACCAGGCTCATAACACAAAAGCGTGGCCCCTGGCTTGGCGGCAGGAGTAGGAAGACTCTAAAAACCGGTCACAGGTATGTAGATTATAAACGTTTTGCCGAGATATTTTTTCCTTGTCTCACACCCTTGTCTCACATCCATGTCTTACACTTTTGACTCAAACCCATGTTTCACACTCTTGACTTACCCCTAAGTCTCACACTCTTGATTTACACCCTTGATTCACACCTTTGACTCACACCCTTGACTCACACTCTTGACTCACACCCTTGACTCACACCTTTGACTCATATCCTGGTAGATATTAAGCTATTCATATTTTCTTTCATTCTTTTCTTCCTTTCGTCCTCGTCCTCCTCATTATCATTATTATTATTATTATTATTATTATTATTATTATTATTATTATTATTATTATTATTATTATTATTATTATTATTATTATTATTATTATTATTATTATTATTCACATATAACACACACTTAGAAGAAAGAAACTTATGACAACATCTCGATCGGACTTGGACCATTAACAAGTTAATGGTCCAAGTCGGACCGAAACGTCGTCATAAGTTTCTTCTATATGAGGGTTATTTGTGTACTGTTCCACTCGCGATACTGTGCCTTTTTATTCTATATTATTATTATTATTATTATTATTATTATTATTATTATTATTATTATTATTATTATTATTATTATTATAATTAATATTATTATTATTATTATAATTAATATTATTATTATTATTATTATTATTATTATTATTATTATTATTATTATTATTATTATTATTATTATTATTATTATTATTATTATTATTATTATTCATGTAGAAAACTCAGCTCCGTATTATCCACATTATCGTCCTGAAAACGAGAGAAAAACAACATCAGGGGGTCGATAAAAGAGGTTCAGAAGCCACATAATAGCACTAAATTTCTTATTCATAGGATCTTATCTCATGGCTGCTCTTTTTTTTTTGGATGAGGTCGACTAAGCGGCGTGGGTAATAGCTGTCATATTTGTAAGTTATTTTTTGTTTAAAAGACTTAGTTATTGTTGATGTTATTGTTGATGCTACTGTTTTAATTTATATTGAAATTGTTGCGTTTCTAGTAGTAGTAGCAGCTGTTGTTGATGTTGCTGTTGTTGTTGATCATGCTCTTGTTATGCTTTGGTGTAGTTGTTATTATTATTATTATTGTTGTTATTATTATTATTATTATTATTATTATTATTATTATTATTATTATTATTATTATTATTATTATTATTATTATTAAGATTAGGATTTATTATTACGTATTATTATTCTTTATTTTATCATTATATTGTAATCAATTGTATTACTATTGCTCTTAATAATATGGATAGCGTAAAATTTTCATATTTTCTTTGAAAAACGAAAATATTTACGGTACTAAATGAAAAACGTGGAAGAATGATTTAATTAAAATTCATATTAATTTTTAGGTAACATATAGAATTCTATATAATGCATGAAATATTAAAGGATATATAGAATGCAAAATAATGTATGCAAATATAAAATATTGCTGAAAATTATACAATGTCAAGAGCATTAAATAATGAGCTGAATACTATATTATATATAGAATACAAAAAAAAATGTATGGAATACTGAAAAATGGATAGAATTCAAAATTATTATATTGAACATATTGAGTATTACGGGAAATAATTAAATATAAGAAAATTAAATAAATGAATTATTTTTTTATGAATGAAGGTGACACATATTAAGTTAATTTACCGTAGACTTAAATGTACATGTGAATGTAGGAGATAACTTACCCAAGAGTTTACTGAATGTTGACGATACTTTCCCCTGATGTGTACAGATGTCTGTAAAGTTAAGTTTGAGGCACATTGTATGTAGAGTGGGTATGCTATAACGAATCTAACTGGTTCTAGAGCCTCGTTGTTTATAGCGTTCGTTTGTTACAGGGGTAATGTTTTCCATGGCCCCCAAATACAACCACTTAACAATGAAAAATATAATGTAAAATGATAAAAAAAAGTGCATAACTGTACATTTAAACTCCTGAAATAACGAATATCATTAATACTTGTAATAAAAATAATAAATTAGTACAAACAAAAATCAAATATACTGTAGTTTATCCCAGCTTAGTGTTGCTGAGGATGCAGGACAGGAGGCAGAGGAGGAGAGAATAACTGAGAAGAGCTGAAAGGAGTGGAGTCAACCTTCGTAGTCCTCTATAGTGACTGTCCTACAGGCAGTTCCTCCGTAGGATCTTTATGAACTTTTTGAAGAAAGAATCCAAGACTGACTGCTACAGGCTGGATTTCTGAACCTTCTAATAGTGGGCCATCATGGGCCATCATGGGCCATCATGGGCCATCGCAGTATAACGATATACTTGCGCAGTACGCAAGTATAGTTCAGCACAGCCAATTTTTTTCAGTTTTATAGGGAAAATCGTTCGTTATGTAAATATTCGTTATATAAACCGCTATATAATCCCACTTTATATATATATATATATATATATATATATATATATATATATATATATATATATATATATATATATATATATATATATATATATAAAATATATATGTCGTGCCGATTAGGTAAAACTTGCGATTTTGGCTTAAATAGCAACGCTCACCTTGCCATATAAGACAAGTGAAAATTTGTGTATGCAATAATTTCGCCAAAATCATTCTGAACATAACGAAAAAAATATATTTCATTGTGTTTGTTTATTATTAAATTATTGTTAACGTATCTAAAATATATTTTGTTTGGTTAGGCTAAATTAAATTGCGCTTGTTGTAATAAGGTTAGGTAGGTTTTCAAAGTTTCTCTTGGTTCAAAATTATAAATTTTTACATTAACATAAATGAAAAAAATATATCTTTAAACGTATAAGAGAAATTTTTAGAAAGGACTTAATTTTAAATGAGTTCTTGCTAATTGACCAGATTTACCTAATCGGCACGACATATATATATATATATATATGTCGTGCCGATTATGTAAAACTTGCGATTTTGGCTTAAATAGCAACGCTCTTCTTGCCATATAAGACAAGCGAAAATTTGTGTATGCAATAATTTCGCAAAAATCATTCTGAGCTTAACGAAAAAAATATATTTCATTGTGTTTGTTTTTTATTAAATTAATGTTAACGTATCTAAAATATATTTAGTTGTGTTAGGCTAAATTAAATTGAGCTTGTTGTAATAAGGTTAGGTAGGTTTTCAAAGTTTCTCTTGGTACAAAATTATAAATTCTTACATTAACATAAATTAAAAAAATATATCTTTAAACGTATAAGAGAAAATTTTAGAAAGGACTTAATTTTAGATGAGTTCTTGCTAATTGACCAGTTTTACCTAATCGGCACGACATATATATATATATATATATATATATATATATATATATATATATATATATATATATATATATATATATATATATATATATATCAATGCATCACGCAGAAACAAGAGGGTATATACAGAGAAAGATCGCAGTCAGCAGGACTCGATACTGCTACTAAGACGGTCAAGATTCCCAGGCAGCGCTCTTTTCCACTCAGCCACAAATGCCACATAAGCTGGGCAGCCTGGTTCACAAGCCATGTATCTTTCCCAGCCCGGTCCTAATCCACTGAACAATCACTGATGGTTCATTGATGGTATAATCGTAGACAAGGGTCTTAACAATGCAAGACAAGCTACGGAGGAGGGAAATCTGCAGATCAAAATCATTCACACATCTTGGTGCATCATAAAGCACTAAGCAATGTTGCAAGAGTAGCAACAGGTGAAATGAAAGGAGGAAGTTTTCTCAGAGTAAGGTAGCGTGAAGATACCAGCCAGTTTCTCTTTTGAAATCTAAGATAAACATGCTAGCAGATGGACTAGGGGCTCGAACCGCGGTCCGTAAATTGACAGTTCGACTCTCTACTGTCTAGTCTAACCCAGGCCTCTAATGGGAAGTATTCGGAGGTAATGCTAACTGCAGTACATTCCATCAGAGGCACCAACAGTTACCCAACTGAAATTTTTCCCTCGGCCCAGGAGCTTTAACAGTATATTTATTCCGACCCCCTCAATGCTACATCATCTATGAACTCAAATTTAATTGTCATTAATAAATGTCAGTGAACAAATAGAAGCGTCGATGAGGGGCTCGAACCACAGATGGCGTATAATTTCCCAAGAGTTTATTGAGGTTTCGTTCCGGTGCGTCGAGTCTGGTGATTGGGTCACCAAGTGAAATGTTGCTTCAGTCATAGTAAATATCGCAATTCATCGCACACTGAGGCACACAGAACTGTATTTCCTACGTAAAAACATTTCTACATATACATAGAGGCAGTACAACGAGTAACTCGGCACACATCTTGATATTCAGACAAACAGATAACATAAACACACACACACACACATAATCTCTTGTGAGGAACTGTATCGAAGAAGGCCTTCCACACAGTTCCTCACAAGAGATTAGTGCAGAAGCTAGAGGATCAGGCGTGTATAACAGGAAGGGCACTGCAAAGGATCAGCGAATACCTGACAGGGAGGAACAACGAGTCATGGTATGTGATGAGGTATCACAAACGGCGCCTGTGACGAGCGGGGTCCCACAGGGGTCAGACATAGGACCAGTGCTATTTTTGGTATATGTGAATGCCATGATGGAGGGGATAGACTCAAAAGTGTCCCTGTTCGCAGATGATCTGAAGTTAATGAGGAGAATTAAATCAGATGACGATCAGGTAGGACTTCAAAGAGACCTGGACAGGATGGACACGTGGTCCAGCAACTGGCTTCTCGAGTTTAACCCCGCTAAATGCAAAGTCATGAAGATTGGGGAAGGGCAAAGACGACCGCAGACAGATTATAGGCTAGGTGGCCGAAGACTGCAAACCTCACTCAAGGAGAAAGATCTTGGGGTGAGTATAACACCGAGCACGTCTCCGGAAACACATATCAACCAGATAACTGCTGCAGCATATGGTCGCCTGAAAACCTGAGAATAGCGTTCCGATACCTTAGTAAGGAATCGTTCAAGACACTGCACACTGTGTACGTCAGGCCCATATTGGAGTATGCAGCACCAGTTTGGAACCCACACCTGGTTAAACACGTCAAGAAATTAGAGAAAGAGCAAAGGTTTGCAACAAGGTTAGTTCCGGAGCTAAGGGGAATGCCCTATCAAGAAAGGTTAAGGGAAATCGGCCTGACGACACTGGAAGACAGGAGGGTTAGGGGAGACATGATAACGACATTCAAAATACTGCGTGGAATAGATAAGGTGCACAGAGACAAGATGTTCCAGAAGGGAACACAGAAACAAGGGGTCACAATTGGAAGCTGAAGACTCAAACGAGTCAATGGGATGTTAGGAAGTATTTCTTCAGTCATAGAGTTGTCAGGAAGTGGAATAGTCTAGCAAGTGATGTAGTGAAGGCAGGAACCATACATAGCTTTAAGACGATGTATAATAAAGCTCTTGGAGCAGGGAGAGAGAGGACCTAGTAGTGGTCAGTGAGGAGGCGTGGCCACGAGCTAAGTATCGACCCCTGCAACCACAATTAGGTGAGTACAATTAGGTGAGCACACACACACACACACACACACACACACACACAAGACATAACAGAGGTCAATAAAGCAAGGAACTAGTAAGCTAATACTTATTTGAGGAGCAATTTTGAGATGGAGTTCTTAACACAAACAAAATTACGTGATTAAAGAGACAGACTGTCAGACAAAGTGGAAAAGTGAGCTCAACACTCATTACTTTCTGTCCAACTCCATCCCACTCGCCTGAGTGAATAACTGGATCCTCTCTTATCAAAGAATCAAAAGTTAAAAGGTTTTCATCTCTTTTGAAACTGCCACTAAAGGCAGGTAAGGATGAGATGTGTTCACACACACACACACACACACACACACACAGGAGGTGAGTCTCGACCCCTGCAACCACAATTAGGTGAGTACACACACGGGGCCAGGAGCTGTGAATCGACCCTTGCAACCACAACTAGGTGAGCACACACAGATACACACACACACAGACACACACAGACACACACACACACACACATACACACAAGGACTGCAACATATCAGATTCTCCTTAACATTCAAGATAGCAGGATAACCAGAGTCATACTGAAGACTTCTTCCTGCTGACTGGCTTGACCAGTTGACTCCTCGGTCGACACCTACCCTGAGAATTCCTAGATTATTCTAGAGACGGGTCATTAGCAGAGGAAACAGGTGCAGTTAATAAGACAATGGACACAGTTTAGATGCAGTTAGAATGGGTATATGGTTTTGTAGGATGCAGTAAGAACGGGTATACAGTCAGTTAGGATGCAGTTAGGTGAGGTGTAGAGTTAGTTAAATGGGATGTTCAGTCGGTGAGGGTGTACAATCAGTTAAGTAAGATGTACAGCCAGTTAGATAGGGTGTATAGTCAGTTAAAAAGAGAGTACAGCTAGGTAGACTATGCAATCAGATACGTAAGATTTACCGCCAGTTAGGTAAGGTGTACAGTCCATTAAGTACGGTGTACAGTCAAGTAGTGTGTGCAATCAATTAAGTAGTATGTACAGTTTCGTAGGAATTACAGTCAGTAAAGTAGGGTGCCCAGTCAGGTATAGTAGAGGTCGTTGGGCTACTTTACGAACATTTACTTTCGAAGGTATATTTAAGACAGAGTACCGATAGTAAGAGGATGCTTCTCGAGCGGGTTGACCCAGGAATGTCCTGGCTAGCGGAGGTGACCTGGCTGACTGGGGTGACCTGGCTAGCAAGGGTGACCTGGCTAGCAAGGGTGACGTGGCTAGCAAGGGTGACCTGGCTGACAAGGGTGACCTGGCTGACTGGGGTGATGTGGCTAGCAGGGGTGACATGGTTGTCTAGGGTGAACCAGTATGCAAATACGACCTTCATTTAAATGTCAGGGAAAAAAATATTCTTGTCGACATCAAAATGAGGATATCCTCTAGGGATAAGCTGACACAAGTAAACAAAATATCATATATATCAGAAAACGCCTTAAACACCTCTGAAATATACACTTAAAATGTTTTTTCATTTATCTTACTCTCTCTCTCTCTCTCCTCTCTCTCTCTCTCTCTCTCTCTCTCTCTCTCTCTCTCTCTCTCTCTCTCTCTCTCTCTCTCTCTCTCTCTCTCTTCTCATGCATATATTTCTAAATTAGAGAAATATATATATATATACATATATATATATATATATATATATATATATATATATATACAGTATACATATATATGCATGTGGAGAAGAGAGAATGAGATATGTGACATATATGAAAAAAAAACCATTTTAAGTGTATATTTCAGAGGTGTTTAAGGCGTTTTCTGACAAGTATGATATTTTATTTACTTGTATCAGCTTATCTCAAGAGGATGTCCTCATACATATATATATATATATATATATATATATATATATATATATATATATATATATATATATATATATATATGTAGCCCTGGCCTGCTGTAGTGGTATATATATATATATATATATATATATATATATATATATATATATATATATATATATATATATATATATGTCGTGCCGATTAGGTAAAACTGGTCAATTAGCAAGAACTCATTTAAAATTAAGTTCTTTCTAAAATTTTCTCTTATACGTTTAAAGATATATTTTTTTCATTTATGTTAATGTAAAAAATTATAATGTTGAATCAAAAGAAACTTAGAAAACCTACCTAACCTTATTATAACAAGCGCAATTTAATTTAGCCTAACCCAACTAAATATATTTTTGATACGTTTACAGTAATTTAATAATAAACAAACACAATGAAATATATTTTTTTCGTTATGTTCAGAATGATTTTGGCGAAATTATTGCATACACAAATTTTCACTTGTCTTATATGGCAAGGTGAGCTTGCTATTTAAGCCAAAATCGCAAGTTTTACCTAATCGGCACGACATATAATATATATATATATATATATATATATATATATATATATATATATATATATATATATATATATATATATATATGCAAAAAGATCACAGTAAACAGGTGATATCAAAATATGCAAGACAACCACTATGAAAAATAGAAGAATTCCAAGCGCTTTCATGACTACTCACATTATCAAGGAACTATAAAAGGAAACATGTCAAGAAGGCTTATAAAGGGGCAGAATACACCTCACAGTCACATCACACTAACAAAGACTACACCTCACAGTAGCGTAACATCGCACGACTCTGTGAAGAGGAACATAAGAAAGGACCTGAAACTCTTCTCAAGAATTAAGATTAGTCCAATTTATCATTAAATTCTTCCCAAATTTTATTAATTATAAATGAATCCAATTTATATAAACCAAAAGAAATATTCATATTATTTTCAAAACTGCTTTTAATGAAACATGATTCTATTATATTCCTCTCAACTATGGACTTGCTTGATACAACCTTCTCAGCATTTTGAAAATCAATTGGATGGTTAAAGTCTCTCACATGAATAAATAGAGCATTAGAATCTTGTCCAGTTCTAATGCTATATTTATGTTGTTTTAATCTTAGTTCAAGACTTTTACCAGTTTGACCATAATAAACTTTATCGCATATTTTACACATCCGTCAGCATTTTGGGGGGAATTTTTTATCAAAATTCTTTTTATTGTATCAAGATTTTTAAATACCACTTTGATATTAAAATTCTTAAGAAAGGAAGGTATATCAACCAAGTTTTCATGGTAAGGGAGAACCAACATATTTTTGGTTGAATAAGGTTGGTTGTCCCTTTTTGGATTGTAAAATGTATTCCTAGCTATTTTTTCATAGTGGTTGTCTTGCATATACGTATATATATGATGCTTAATAATTCGCAATCAGGAGAAATTATTTACAAACATTATCTCTCAGGCCACAGCAGGACTCGAACCTGCAAACTCGGCATCAGCGTACACAGTACTTTATCCACACCTCCAGACTCCAGGAAAGTATGGGCGCCTAGCCGAAACTAGACGGCGTTTCCTCATACCCCGGAGCTCAAGGCTTGTTCAAAGTTATTTCATCAAATCCTTCCACATGTATATAGGTAACTTCGTTATAACTAGGCTAAAGATTACTGCGATATAAGTATGTTATACGTAAGTGAGAAATAGATTGGAAATATGTAACTGTAATTGAGTTAGGATATATCGGCGACTGTGAAGAAATATGATATAGATAACTGGGATACACAGGTTATGGGTAACTGAGATACACAAGTTATGGGTAACTGAGATACACAAGTTATGGGTAACTGAGATACACAAGTTATGGGTAACTGAGATACACAAGTTATGGGTAACTGAGATACACAAGTTATGGGTAACTGAGATACACAAGTTATGGGTAACTGAGATACACAAGTTATGGGTAACTGGGGTATAGTGAAGGTAACTTGGTTTAATTCAAAGTGAGTGAGGCTCCAATTTCTTGGATGAAGAGCCCTTCACCGGCGTCAAAGGGATAATTGACTGAAAAGAGCATATGAATATTGGAAAGGAAATTTTTCTCTTAGGACGGTATGCACCATAAATCCCATTGAGCACCCAAGTCGTTATTCATCCTGGGATTGCAAAAGCAATTGACGGTGAAAAATTTATTTCCACCAATATTTCAAAATGTTTCGTTCACTTCAAGTCGATATTTTGTTTGTGGGAGAAGAAGAAGAACGGAAAAGTGTATAATTGCTTATTAGTAGTAGTTATCCCCGACAGTGAACCTTAAAGTGTTGGCTAGGTATTTTTTTGTCTTTTTTCTCACCTCTAACTTCTCGTTTTTATTTCGCATATACCATGAGAAGGTCTCATCCAGATTCTCAGCGTTGGCGTACGGTAACTAAACCCAAATTCTAAGAACAATTGACAAATGCCCTGTGGTCAAGGTTGTAGGACACATTCCTTGCATCCTGAAATAGCCTGGATAATTATCCCAAACTATCTAACGGCAGGTGTTCCCAGCCTGCGGCCCGAGGGCCGCATGTGGCCCTTTTAAGACATGGATGCGACCCTCTCATGAAATAATGAATTCACTTTTATATTCACTGCACAGTATCATTAATTACAAAATATCTGAAATCATTTGACACCAAAATCTTATCGCCACTTCTAACAACCACCTTCCACTTCCGGTGTACATGATTTATGTGGATATGTCAACAGCGGCCGCCCTTAAACTTGCCTTTCAAAACTGGCTCCTTAATACTACAAATTGGGGACTACTGTTCTATGGCATAGATTCCATCGTTCATAAAAGAGGATCCTTTTAATTCGACGGCGAAGGAAGGAGAAATTCAGGTGTGTAGGTGCACTTATGCGTTAAACCCACAAGGGTCGACTGGCTTAAAATTTTCAGCTCTGATGTGTTTTGCAGGAAGCACTGTTACTGCCCTTCATAAGTCCCAGTTTGTCAGTTTTGTTAAATAAATAGTGATATTGATTTCTTTTCAATAAAGAATGTTTCGTCTTATCGGCTTCTAAATATCACCGACGATGTAATCCTTAAGAAGAAAGACACTTTAAGTTTATGTTAGGTAAAAGAACACAAGTGAAACTAATGTGACATTTTATTGTGGCAACGTTTCGCTCTCCAGGAGCTTTGTCAAGCCGTAACGGCCGTAGTGTCTTGATAAATCCCACTATAGGCGACACATCGACAATAAATAACTACATATAACTGCATTTGTGTCTGCCACTGTGTTGGCGTCTCAATCCATTACCTACCAGACCCAAGATATGTTCTGCATAACCATGGACTTTCCTCACTCATGTCAAGTGTCACCCATTTCTGTACGAAGAATGTATCAAGTAGAAATGAATTTTTGAGTTTTGAATTTTTTTCATACCTTGCTTCAGTCTTTTCACGTGACAAGAGTATCTCAAGAACTTCTCTTCTTCTTGAACCGTGCTTTAAACACCTCATGCTATCCCTTAACTCTTTCTTTTATCATTCTTTGCATATTCCATGTCGTCCTTGACATTTTTTTCCGGTAGTGTGAGAATACAAGATCTGAAGTCTCAATAGAGACCTGCCATCGCCATTTTTTTTTTAATTTCGTTATTGCCGGGTAATTATACGGAAATATTGGTTGATATGCGTTAAATTAACCTAAATCAACCTAACACGGTAATGAATATGGAAATTTCATTGAGATTTCGTGGGTACCAAAATTAACGAGGTTCAGTATCCGGAAAAGTGGCTGCAGAAATTAAAAAAACAGATTGAAAACTCACACCACTCGTCAATCTCAAACATGACGTCTCCACTGCCTCCAGCATCCACCTCATAGCAACACACAAAAACAATGCTTCACTACCACACCAATGTGTCAGCGCCACTATATTCTGAAAAATTCTTGGTTTTTGCATCCACTGACAAGCGTCTTTCTTGTTATACAAGTCTTAACACCCCATCAACTCTCTTTCCATCGTCTATTGTGGGGATTCACCTCATCTTCCACCGACACATATAGTTCACACATCCACTCCCAAGTATCTAAACACTTTCACTTCCTCGATACTC
Organism: Cherax destructor; assembly: GCA_009830355.1. Classification (NCBI taxonomy): domain Eukaryota; kingdom Metazoa; phylum Arthropoda; class Malacostraca; order Decapoda; family Parastacidae; genus Cherax; species Cherax destructor. Next base: position 86,476 of record WNWK01002209.1, read on the forward strand.
CGTCCTTCCAATCTGACGTATGCGGTTTAATTCCCTTGACTTCCACCCTTGCTAAAGCCTTAGTGTGGTTGATAAAGCCCGATTGTGGTTGATAACGATTGTGGTTGATAAAGCCTCACTGTGTGTAAAAATGCCTCACAGTGGGTGATAAATCCCCACTGAGAGTGATCCCCACTGTGAGTGATAAAGCCCCACTGAGAATGATAAAGCAACACTGTGGGTTATAAAGCCCCAGTGTGGGTTATTAAGCTCCATTGTGGGTGATAAAGCCCCACTATGGGTGATAAAGCCCCACTGACAGTGATAAAGCCGCCACTGTGGGTTATAAAGCTCCAATTTTGGTGATAAAGCCCAACTATGGGTGATAAAGCCCCACTGAGAGTGATAAAGCTCCATTATTGGTGATAAAGCCCCACTGAGAGTGAAAAAAACCCACTGTGGGGTATAAAGCTCCATTATGGGTGATAAAGCCCCACTGAGAGTGATAAAGCCACACTATGAGTGATAAAGCCCAACTGTGGGTGATAAAGACCCACTGAAAATAATAAAGCCCCACTGTGGGTGATAAAGCCCACTGGGAGTGATAAAGCCCAACTGTGGGTGATAAAGACCCACTGAAAATAATAAAGCCCCACTGTGGGTGATAAAGCCCACTGGGAGTGATAAAGCTCCACTAAGAGTAATAAAGCAACACTATGAGTGATAAAGCCCCACTGAGAATAATAAAGCCCCACAGTGGGTGATAAAGCCCACTGGGAGTGATAAAACCCCACTGTGGATTATAAAACCCAATGTGAGTTATAAAGCTCCATTGAGGGTGATAAAGCCCTACTATGGGTGATAAAGCCCACTGTGGGTTATAAAGTTCCATTTTGGATGATAAAGCCCTATTGAGAGCTATAAAGCCCACTATGGTGATAAAACCCCATTGAGAGTGATAAGCCTCACTGGGAGTGATAAAGCACCACTGTGGGTGATAAAGCCCCACTGGGAGTGATAAAGCCCCACTGTGGGTGATAAAGCCCCAATGGGAGTGATAAAGCCTTACTGAGGGTTATAAAGCCCCAATGTGGGTTATAAAGCTTCACTGATAGTGATAAAGCCCCACTGTGGGTGATAAAGTTTCACTGTGGGTGATAAAGCCCCACTGTGGGTGATAAAGTCCCACTGTGGGTGATACAACCTCTCCACCCAATACCCCTCCTTGTCATCTTTTGACTACCTCCCTCAGTTGTTTTGTTGTAGATTCTCCGGTATAATCGCCCGGCAGGCGCCATTTCCAAGGGGTGGCCTGGCCTTGGCTCCCTGTTCAGGGAGTGTCTGGGACCAGCTGTCCCCAGGCCTAGCCCCATTCCCCGCCCCCAGGGGGCTCGGAGGGAGAAGCTAGGCACCCTGGGCTGCCACAAACCCCGCTCACACTGAGTTCGAAGGAAGTGGCAGCTGCATAGCAGCAGACGATGTCAGGAGGTGCAAAGACAGCAAGCACTACAGGATCCTTTTGGAGTCACATCCCAGCTTTGGGCATTAAGCCCGAGGCCTGGGGAAGCTCAAGAATGCCTCTGGCTGTATGTGTTGCTGCTGCTGCTACACTTGTCCCTTGCACTCTTCTCCTACCTCTCACGGGATGGTGTGGGGTGACTACCTCCCACAGGATGGTGTGGGGGTGACTACCACCCACGGGATAGTGTGGAGTGACTACCTCCCACGGGGTGGTGTAGGGTGACTACCTCCCACAGGGTGGTGTGGGGTGACTACCTCCCACAGGATGGTGTGGGGTGACTACCACCTACAGGATGGTGTGGCGTGACTACCACCAACAGGATGGGTAAGACATAACTATCACCAACAGGATGGGTAAGATATAACTGCCACCAATAGGATGGGAAAGACATAACTACCAACAGAGGAATGGGTAAGACATAACTACCACCAGTAGGATGGGTAAGACATAACTACCTCCAGTAGGATGGGTAAGACATAACTACCTCCATCAGGATGGGTAAGACATGACTACCACCATCAGGATGGGTAAGACATAACTACCACCAGTAGGATGGGTAAGACATAACTACCTCCATCAGGATGGGTAAGACATGACTACCACCATCAGGATGGGTAAGACATAACTACCACCAGTAGGATGGGTAAGACATAACTACCACCATCAGGATGGGTAAGACATAACTATCACCAACAGGATGGGTAAGACATAACTACCACCAGCAGGATGGGTAAGACATAACTACCACCATCAGGATGGGTAAGACATAACTACCACCAACAGGATGGGTAAGACATAACTACCACCACAGGATGGGTAAATATAACTCCACCAACAGGATGGGTAAGACATAACTACCACCATCAGGATGGGTAAGACATAACTACCACAACAGGATGGGTAAACATAACTACCACCACAGGATGGGTAAGACATAACTACCACCAGCAGGATGGGTAAGACATAACTGCCACCAACAGGATGGGTAAGACATAACTACCACCAGCAGGATGGGTAAGACATAACTACCACCAGTAGGATGGGTAAGACATAACTACCACCAACAGGATGGGTAATACATAACTACCACCATCAGGATGGGTAAGACATAACTACCACCATCAGGATGGGTAAGACATAACTACCACCAGCAGGATGGGTAAGACATAACTATCACCAACAGGATGGGTAAGACATAACTACCACCATCAGGATGGGTAAGACCTAACTACCACCAGCAGGATGGGTAAGACATAACTACCACCATCAGGATGGGTAAGACATAACTACCACCAACAGGATGGGTAATACATAACTACCACCAACAGGATGGGTAAGACATAACTACCACCAGCAGGATGGGTAAGACATAACTACCACCAACAGGATGGGTAAGATATAACTACCACCAACAGGATGGGTAAGACATAACTACCACCAACAGGATGGGTAAGACATAACTACCACCAGCAGGATGGGTAAGACATAACTACCACCAGCAGGATGGGTAAGACATAACTGCCACCAACAGGATGGGTAAGACATAACTACCACCATCAGGATGGGTAAGACATAACTACCATAAACAGGATGGGTAAGACATAACTACCACCAACAGGATGGGTAAGACATAACTGCCACCAACAGGATGGGTAAGACATAACTACCATAAACAGGATGGGTAAGACATAACTGCCACCAACAGGATGGGTAAGACATAACTACCACAAACAGGATGGGTAAGACATAACTGCCACCAACAGGATGGGTAAGACATAACTACCACAAACAGGATGGGTAAGATATAACTGCCACCAACAGGATGAGTAAGACATAACTATCACCAACAGGATGGGTAAGACATAACTGCCACCAACACGATAGGTAAGACATAACTGCCACCAACAGGATGGGTAAGACATAACTACCACAAACAGTATGGATATGAGACAGAATAATGTAATCGAAGCAAATTTACTTTAGCTTTGATGTTAATTATATTTACTCATACTGATTACTTATGATAATTAGAATTACTTATATTTTCAAAGCTTTTATTTTTTCTTGCTTGTTAATGAACGTGGGATTATTATAACAAACTAACTGAAAAGCATTAAAACCGTACGGGTTGTAAAGCGAAAGGAAACTGAGTAGTAATAATGATTATTTCATTTGAAAGATAGCTCCAGTTCCTTGGATCAAAAGTTTTTTAACCAGGTTGAAGGGTGGGCACACCTGCACCAGGTGACACCTGCACGAGGTAAAACCTGTACGACGTGACTCTTGTACTAGATGACACGTGCACTAGGTGACACCTGCACTAGGTGACATCTGCACTAGGTGACACCCGTATAACATCTTAAAGGGCCATGAGAGTGGCACCTACACACGCCACATCAATAACATTCAGTGCCAGTCTAGATGTAACACGTCATCATCAGTATCTACTCCTAACTCTCACCACTTTCATAAAGATTAACAAAACATTTAAGTAATGGAAAAATGTGAAATGTTAAAAAAAAAACTTTTATATTTAAAGAAAAAAATATATATAAAGAAAGATAAATTTAATGCTTACCAATTTTTTTATAAGATGTATTTAAAAAAGATACATTCGTATTTAAATTTAAATTTTAGGGCTTAAGTATGAGGGATTTTTTTTTAATTTTACATGCTTGGTTTTGAACACAATAAAAGCACATATAGTAATGCTTTTCCTTACTAACTGACGTACAAACACATACCTTTCATTTTAGAAATGGTAAAATTGCAGCTTTGCCTTTATACATGTCACTTTGTCCTTCCCACGACCAACTAATGTTTGTAAACACTAAGTATCGTGGCGGCAGCTTCACTCACTGCTCATGCTGACCTCGGCTTTCTCACAATTATCTTTTCTTCCTCCTCTGGTGCATTTACATCACATTATCCTCTACTGCCTTAATAAATCTTCCCTTCCCTGCGCTTTTTCTCCTATCAGCTTGTGCCATCAGCGCGCTGACGTGACTGATCACAGAACTCCTTGGTAATAATTGCCTGGGAAACGACAGCCTGACAGTGAATTAACATCTGCCTCAACATACACACAATGTCTCAAACATTTTGTGCCTTTCATCTTAGAACGATACGTGAAACTTTTTTTCTCGTTTTAGTACAATTTTGTAAACATTTCACGAATATTCCACACTTTAGAGAGGAAACTTTACACGGCGTTCCATTCATCTTTTACCAGTTTGCCAATGCGGACAGCCAACCAAAACTCTCGAACAGTGAGCACATTGAAGTGTAAATATTAAATCCTACCTAATGACATAAGCTTAGTCAAATAATAATATAAAGTAAGATATTTTCAGTTTACCTAATAATGAAAAGATCAGCAATATAAAATTATATGAAAGATAATATACATGAAATATTCAATATATACATTGGCCCCAATTCAGGGGGCACAATAATCTTATTCACCATTTTGTAGGTATTGTATGCCATCAATAATGTAATGAAGGTGAAAGAGCATAGTGAACTCCAGGTGATAATGCGACGTAAACTGAAGTGTAAGCTGTAAGTTGAACTTCAGGGGAACATGAGAGGTGAACTACAGGTGTGAGGTGAATACAGGTGTGAGGTGAACTACAGGTGTGAGGTAAACTACAGGTGTGAGGTGAACTACAGGTGTGAGGTGAACTACAGACAAAGTCCTCCTTCACAAAAAAGCTTCTCAACAACAACAAAAAATCGTTTCTAGGAATCAGATCAACAAGTTCACCTTTGTTTACAACGAAAGTTGGCCACTTTTTCCTTGTGACTTATTGTTACTCACGCTCAGAGAGCCTCATACTTGTGGTTACTCACGCTCAGAAAGCCTCATACTTGTGGTTACTCACGCACAGAGAGCCTCATTCTTGTGGTTACTCACGCTCAGAAAGCCTCATACTTGTGGTTACTCACGCTCAGAAAGCCTCATACTTGTGGTTACTCACGCTCAGAGATCCTCATTCATGTGGTTACTCACGCTCAGAAAGCCTCATTCATGTGGTTACTCACGCTCAGAGATCCTCATACTTGTGGTTACTCACGCTCAGAGAGCCTCAGACTTGTGGTTACTCACGCTCAGAAAGCCTCAGACTTGTGGTTACTCACGCTCAGAGAGCCTCAGACTTGTGGTTACTCACGCTCAGAGAGCCTCATTCTTGTGGTTACTCACGCTCAGAGAGCCTCATATTTGTGGTTACTCACGCTCAGAGAGCCTCAGACTTGTGGTTACTCACGCTCAGAAAGCCTCAGACTTGTGGTTACTCACGCTCAGAGAGCCTCAGACTTGTGGTTACTCACGCTCAGAGAGCCTCAGACTTGTGGTTACTCATGCTCAGAGAGCCTCAGACTTGTGGTTACTCAAGCTCAGAGAGCCTCAGACTTGTGGTTCCTCACGCTCAGAGAGCCTCAGACTTGTGGTTACTCACGCTCAGAAAGCCTCAGACTTGTGGTTACTCACGCTCAGAGAGCCTCAGACTTGTGGTTCCTCACGCTCAGAGAGCCTCAGACTTGTGGTTCCTCACGCTCAGAGAGCCTCAGACTTGTGGTTCCTCACGCTCAGAGAGCCTCAGACTTGTGGTTCCTCACGCTCAGAGAGCCTCAGACTTGTGGTTCCTCACGCTCAGAGAGCCTCAGACTTGTGGTTCCTCACGCTCAGAGAGCCTCAGACTTGTGGTTCCTCACGCTCAGAGAGCCTCAGACTTGTGGTTCCTCACGCTCAGAGAGCCTCAGACTGTGCCTTCCACTTCCATGACTCATAGATAAAAACAAAATAATTTTGTAAGTTGCAGTTAGATTTTTCTAGATTTCATAAAATTAATGAAAACCTCAATACTTGACTGTCTCTTGCACAGTCAGGTCGACGGCTTCAATTTCCTTTTCATACATAAAACATTGAAATCGCTTTCACCTTCTATTGTTTTTATTGAGTTTATAACATATAATAGCTTGCTATATTTTGCAAATAATGACGATCTAATTTATCGAAACCCATCCCATACAGGAAAAGGGGTTACTAGCCCATTGTTCCCGGCATTTTAGTTGACTTTTACAACACGCATGGCTTACGGAGGAAAGATTCTTATTCCACTTCCCCATGGATATGAAAGGAAAAGCAATAAAAACAAGAACTATTAAGATAAAATCAAAGAAAACTCAGATGAGTGTGTATACAATAAACGTGTACATGTTTGCGTAGTGTGACCTAAGTGTAAGTAGAAGTAGCAAGACGTACCTGAAATCTTGCATGTTTATGAGACAGAAAAAAGACACCAGCAATCCTACCATCATGTAAAATATACAGGCTTTTGTTTTACACTCACTTGGCAGGACGGTAGTACCTCCCTGGAAGGCGGGGTAGGGGTCGTCCTAGAAAAAGTTGGAGGGAGGGGGTAAAGGAGGTTTTGTGGGCGAGGGGCTTGGATTTCCAGCAAGCATGTGTAAGCATGTTAAATAGGAGTGAATGGAGACGAATGGTTTTTGGGACCTGACGAGCTGTTTGAGTGTGATAAGGGTAATATTTTGTGAAGGGATTCAGGAAAACCAGTTAATTGATTTAGTTGGACTTGAGTCCTGGAAATGGGAAGTACAATGCCTGCACTTTAAAGGAGGGGTCTGGGATAGTGACAGCTGGGACGGACTATTCTCAGCTGTCGTATCTGAGCGCCTCTGCAAAGACAGTGATTATGTATGAGTGTGGTGAAAGTGTTGAATGATGATGAAAGTATTTTCTTTTTGGGGATTTTCTTTCTTTTTGGGTCACCCTGCCTCGGTGGGAGACGGCCGATTTGTTGAAAAAAAAAAAAAAAAAATATATATATAAGTATATATATATATATATATATATATATATATATATATATATATATATTCAAGAACTCATCTAAAATTAAGTCCTTTCTAAAATTTTCTCTTATACGTTTAAAGATATATTTTTTCATTTAAATTAATGTAAGAATTTATAATTTTGTACCAAGAGAAACTTTGAAAACCTACCTAACCTTATTACAACGAGCTCAATTTAATTTAGCCTAACCCAACTAAATATATTTTAGATACGTTAACATTAATTAAATAATAAACAAATACAATGAAATATATTTTTTCGTTAGGTTCAGAATGATTTTGGCGAAATTATTGCATACACAAATTTTCACTTGTCTTATATGGCAAGGTGAGCGTTGCATTAGAATCGATTTTACTAATGCACATATATATATATATATATATATATATATATATATATATATATATATATATATATATATATATATATATATATATATATATATATATATATATATATATATATATATAGATGCCGATTAGGCAAAACTGGTCAATTAGCAAGAACTCATCTAAAATTAAGTCCTTTCTAAAATTTTCTCTTATACGTTTAAAGAAAATATTTTTCATTTATGTTAATGTAAGAATTTATAATTTTGTACCAAGAGAAACTTTGAAAACCTACCTAACCTTATTACAACAAGCGCAATTTAATTTAGCCTAACCCAACTAAATATATTTCAGATACGTTAACATTAATTTAATAATAAACAAACACAATGAAATATATTTTTTCGTTATGTTCAGACTGATTTTGGCGAAATTATTGCATACACAAATTTTCACTTGTCTTATATGGCAAGGTGAGCGTTGCTATTTAAGCCAAAATCCAAGTTTTACCTAATCGGCACGACATATATCTATATATATATATATATATATATATATATATATATATATATATATATATATATATATATATATATATATATATATATATATATATATATATATATATATATATATATATATATAATATATATATATATATATATATATATGTCGTGCCGATTAGGTAAACTAGTCAATTAGCAAGAACTCATCTAAAATTAAGTCCTTTCTAAAATTTTCTCTTATACGTTTAAAGATATATATTTTTCATTTATGTTAATGCAAGAATTTATAATTTTGTACCAAGAGAAACTTTGAAAACCTACCTAACCTTATTACAACAATCGCAATTTAATTTAGCCTAACCCAACTAAATATATTTCAGATACGTTAACATTAATTTAATAATAAACAAACACAATGAAATATATTTTTTTCGTTATGTTCAGAATGATTTTGGCGAAATTATTACATACACAAATTTCCACTTGTCTTATATGGCAAGAAGAGCGTTGCTATTTAAGCCAAAATCGCAAGTTTTACCTAATCGGCACGACATATATATATATATATATATATATATATATATATATATATATATATATATATATATATATATATATATATATATATATATATATATATATATATATATATATATATATATATATATATATATATATATATATATATATATATATATATATATATATTATATATATATATATATATATATATATATATATATATATATATATATATATATATATATATATAGTATATATATATATATATATAGTATATATATATATATATAGTATATATATATATATATATATATATATATATATATATATATATATATATATATATATATATATATATATATATATATATATATATATATATATATATATATATATATATATATATATATATATATATATATATATATATATATATATATATATATATATATATATATTTTTTTTTTAACACATCGGCCGATTCCCACAAAGGCAGGGTGGCCCGAAAAAGAAAAACTTTCATCATCATTCACTCCATCACTGTCTTGCCAGAAGGGTGCTTTACACTACAGTTATAAAACTGCAACATTAACACCCCTCCTTCAGAGTGCCGGCACTGTACTTCCCATCTCCAGAACTCAAGTCCGGCCTGCCGGTTTCCTGAATCCCTTCATAAATGTTACTTTGCTCACACTCCAACAGCACGTCAAGTATTAAAACCATATGCCTCCATTCACTCCTATCAAATACGCTCACACATGCTTGCTGGAAGTCCAAGCCCCTCGCACACAAAACTTCCTTTACCCCTCCCTCCAACCTTTCCTAGGCCGACCCCTACCCCGCCTTCCCTCCACTACAGATTTATACACTCTCGAAGTCACTCTGTCTCGTTCCATTCTCTCTACATGTCCAAACCACCTCAACAACCCCTCCTCAGCTCTCTGGACAATCGTTTTGGTGATCCCGCACCTCCTCCTAATTTCCAAACTCCGAATTCTCTGCATTATATTCACACCACACATTGACCTCAGACATGACATCTCCACTGCCTCCAGCCTTCTCCTCGTTGCAACATTCATCACCCATGCTTCACACCCATATAAGAGCGTTGGTATAACTATACTCTCATACATTCCCTCTTTACTTCCATGGACAAGGTTCTTTGTCTCCACAGACTCCGAAGTGCTCCACTCACCCTTTTCCCTCATCAATTCTATGATTCACCTCATCCTTCATAGACCCATCCGCCGACATGTCCACTCCCAAATATCTGAATACATTCACCTCCTCCATACTCTCTCCTCCAATCTGATATCCAATCTTTCGTCACCTATTCTTTTTGTTATCCTCATCACCTTACTCTTTCCTATATTCACTTTCAATTTTCTTCTTTTACACACCCTACCAAATTCATCCACCAACCTCTGCAGCTTCTCTTCAGAATCTCCCAAAAGCACAGTGTCATCAGCAAAAAGCAACTGTGACAACTCCCACTTTGTATTTGCTTCTTTATCTTTTAGCCCAACACCTCTTGCCAAGACCCTCGCATTCACTTCTCTTACAACCCCATCTATAAATATATTGAACAACCACGGTGACATCACACATCCTTGTCTAAGGCCCACTTTTACTGGGAAATAGTCCCCTTCCCTCCTACACACTCTAACCTGAGCCTCACTATCCTCATAAAAACTCTTCACTGCTTTCAGTAACCTTCCTCCTATTCCATACACCTGCAACATCTGCCACATTGCCCCCCTATCTACCCTATCATACGCCTTTTCCAAATCCATAAATGCCACAAAAACATCTTTACCCTTATCCAAATACTGTTCACCTATATGTTTCACTGTAAACACTTGGTCTACACACCCCCTACCTTTCCTAAAGCCCCCTTGTTCATCTGCTATCCTGCTTTCTGTTTTACTCTTAATTCTTTCAATAATAACTCTACCATACACTTTACCAGGTACACTCAACAGACTTATTCCCCTATAATTTTTGCACTCTCTTTTGTCCCCTTTGCCTTTATACAAAGGAACAATACACGCTCTCTGCCAATCCCTAGGTACCTTACCCTCTTCCATACATTTATTAAATAATAGCACCAACCACTCCAAAATTATATCCCCACCTGCTTTTAACATTTCTATCTTTATCCCATCAATCCCAGCTGCCTTACCACCCCATCCAACTGATGTGACGTCCAGTAGAGCCACACCTCCCACCTGACCGTCAAGCTACTCGCGCAACAACCAGTGTTTAAGCTAAGTGTCTTAACATTGCTTGACTTTCTTAGATTATTCTAGGTTAAATCATCCCCTATTTTACTATAATAAAAATATGTAATACCCACAACATATGCTTACCTTTTAAAATGATTATACAATGATTTTCAGAGTTTTATATAAGCCCCATCCTGTATGACAGAATATGAGGGAAAATATAGCCAGTTTTTGTTTCCACTGTATAACTGTTATATAGAACTGGATAGCAGCGCACTGATGATGTATCCAATTTTGCAAAGTAAAAAAAAAAATACTTGGGTTAGCAAGGATATGTCAACTTGTTCTAAGACCTAGCTAGCAAGGCTAAGTCAATCTGAAGAATTAGACACTTACAACATTTGGGAATCTTTCGTGGAAACGTTTCGCCAAAAAGTAGTTTCCTCAGTTCGGTACAGAGATGAATAGTGGAAGATGAGGAGGAGTTTGAAGTAATTAGTCCCCCAACTTTGAGTCGATGTGTTCAGTCCATCAGTCTTGAGAAAAGTAGACTGGAGACAGGTGAGTTGAGTATACTGGAGACAAGTGAGTTGAGCATACTGGAAACAGGTGAGTTGAGTATACTGGAGACAAGTGAGTTGAGCATACTGTAAACAGATGAGTTGAGTATACTGGAGACAGGTGAGTTGAGTATACTGGAGACAATTGAGTTGAGTATACTGGAGACAAGTGAGTTGAGCATACTGGAAACATATGAGTTGAGTATACTGGAGACAAGTGAGTTGAGTATACTGGAGACAAGTGAGTTGAGTATACTGGAGACAAGTCAGTTTAGCATACTGGAGACAGGTGAGTTGAGTATACTGGAGACAAGTGAGTTGAGCATACTGGAAACAGGTGAGTTGAGTATACTGGAGACAGGTGAGTTGAGTATACTGGAGACAGGTGAGTTGAGCATACTGGAGACAGGTGAGTTAAGCATACTGGAGACAGGTGAGTTGAGCATACTGGAGACAGGTGAGTTGAGCATACTGGAGACATGTGAGTTGAGCATACTGGAGACAGGTGAGTTGAGCATACTGGAAACAGGTAAGTTGAGCATACTGGAGACATGTGAGTTGAGCATACTGGAGACAGGTGAGTTGAGCATACTGGAGACAGGTGAGTTGAGCATACTGGAGACAGGTAAGTTGAGCATACTGGAGACAGGTGAGTTGAGCATACTGGAGACAGGTGAGTTGAGCATACTGGAGACAGGTAAGTTGAGCATACTGGAGACATGTGAGTTGAGCATACTGGAGACATGTGAGTTGAGCATACTGGAGACATGTGAGTTGAGCATACTGGAGACATGTGAGTTGAGCATACTGGAGACAGGTGAGTTCAAGCAGCAGGGACGGGAGGAAGCCACTTGTTTATAATAAAAAATCCCAAATGTTGCAAAAGTGTTTAATTCTTCAACTCGTCGGTTTTTAAAGCTATTTAAATTATAAGTCAATCTGTCCTAAGACGAAGGTAGCGAGGATAGGTCAACCTGCAATTAGACGTAGCAAAAAAAAGGATAGGTCACATGCCCTGAGACGTGCCTAGCAGAAATAGGTCAACCTGTAATACGATGGGGCTAGCCAGGAGAGCATCCTGTTCCAAGGAAGGCGTTCATTTTTGAATGATCAAGAGGACATAAGAAAAAAAGAACGTAGGCGTCTTAGTTACACTGTTGGGTTTCTGACGTTCTGTTCCTAGAGTGTCTGTGTACGATATTTTTCGTTACGTTGCATTAGCTTACGTTATTGAGACTTACTCATAACATCTTCATCTTTCCTATGATGTTATGGGTAAGTTTCAGGTATCAAGTTAGGATAGACCTGACCTGTAAAGGATAGGTCTATTCTAACCTGACCTTTACAGGTCAGGTCAGGTCAGGATAGAAAGAGGTGAGGCGACTGTCAAGGTCAGGTCAGGACAGAGGGAAGTGAAGCGACTGTCAAGGTCAGGTCAGGATAGAAAGAGGTGAGGCGACTGTCAAGGTCAGGTTAGGACAGAGAGAGGTGAGGAAACTGTGAAAAGACGATGTTTACCTGGAGTTTACCTGGAGAGAGTTCCGGGGTTCAACGCCCCCGCGGCCCGGTCTGTGACCAGGCCTCATGGTGAAACAGAGCCTGATCAATCAGGCTGTTACTGCTGGCCGCACACAGTCCGACGTACGAACCACAGCCCGGCTGGTCAGGCACTGACTTTAGGTGCCTGTCCAATGCCTGCTTGAAGACAGCCAGGGGTCTATTGGTATTGTACGATGGGAGGCAGTTGAACAGTCTTGGGCCCCTGACACTTATTGTGTTGTCTCTCAACGTGCTAGTGGCACCCCTGCTTTTCATTGGGGGGATGTTGCATTGTCTGCCGAGTCTTTTGCTTTCGTAGGGAGTGACTCTCGTGTGCAAGTTTGGTACTAATCCCTCTAAGATTTTCCAAGTGTATATAATAATGTATCTCTCCCGCCTGCGTTCTAGGGAGTACAGGTTTAGGAACTTCAAGCGTTCCCAGTAATTGAGGTGGTTTATCGCAGTTATGCGTGTCGTGAAGGTTCTCTGCACATTTTCTAGTTCAGCAATTTCACCTGCCTTGAAAGGTGCAGTTAGTATGCAGCAATATTCCAGCCTAGATAGAACAAGCGACCTGAAAAGTTTCATCATGGGCTTGGCATCCCTGGTTTTGAAGGTTCTCATTATCCATCCCGTCATTTTTCTAGCAGATGCGATTGCTACAGTGTTATGGCCTTTGAAGGTGAGATCCTCTGACATGATCACTCCCAGGTCTTTGACATTACTTTTTCGCTCTATTGTGTGGTTAGAATTTGTTTTATACTCCAATGAAATTTTAATTTCCTTACGTTTTCCATATCGGAGTAATTGAAATTTCTCATCATTGAACTTCATATTGTTTTCTGCAGCCCATTTAAAGATTTGGGTGATGTCTGCTTGGAGTCTTGCATTGTCTTCAACGATGGACACTGTCATGCAGATTCGGGTGTCATCTGCAAAGGAAGACACGGCACTGTGGTTTATATCCCTGTAATAAGTCCATCACCCTGGAAGGCGTAGTTTTGAGGTGGTCAGTCTCTCAGCCTAGAGAAGAGTTCAGCTCCATAGTCTGGAAATATATGAAGCCGAAGCATATGAATGGAGGTTTAAATCCTGTCGAAGTGAGGTGGAATATCTTGAACACGTTGTAGAAAGCGGGTCCTACTGCAATCCAACTCCTTTCACTCATAACAAGTAGTAAGTGTTGAAGGTGTGGAAGATGTCCTCTACCAAGATACTGTTGTGTTGCTGTGTCTGACAGGTATGTTAAAAATAGCTTAAATTACCGAGAAGTTGATTAGTAAGACACATCTTTTCTTCTGCAATGTCTTTAAGATCTTCCACTTCACCTCCAACAGTATTTAAGACTTTATTCTTATGCTTCAGCTTTATATAGTTCCAGACTATCTAGCTAAACTCTACTCCAGGCTGAGGGACTGACCACCTCAGAACTACGTCTTCCAGGGTTATGGACTAATTGCATCTTTTTCTTTTATCTCTACTGCTTCTGCTGTTTCCTCTGCATTCGACTGAAGAACCTATTGTGTAAGAGAAACGTTTCAACAATAGAGATACCCAACTGTTGCACATCAACAGGACAGAGGGAGATGAGACCATCAAGGTCAAGTTAGAAAAGAGGGAATGAGGGAGAGTCAAAGTCAGGTCAAGACAGAGGGAAGTGAGAACACTGTCAAGGTTAGGTAAGAGCAGCGGGAGGTGATGAGACAGTCAAAGTCAGGAGGGAGGGGCCAGGAGACTGTCAAGATCATGTCATGACAGAGGTAAGTGAGGAGATTGTCAGGAACAGGCCATGGCAGAGAGGTGAGAAGAATATCAGCGTCAGGTCAGGTCAGGTCATGACAGAGGGTGGTGAGGGGAATGTCAAAGCAAGATGAAGGCAGATAGAGGGTGAGGAGACAGTGTAGGTCAGGCCATGTCATATCAGGTGTTAACACTGGAGCTCAACTTGGACAACGTACTAGAAGAGACAAACGTCAACATAAACAATACTGGAAGTGTCATTTATATTTGTCATGTTATGTACTCTATCCATTATAAGTGGCAGCTCATGGCATTGGGGGAAAAGTGCTGTCATGGATCGAGTCATGGCTCACCAATAGGAAGCAGAGAGTGTGCATAAATGGGGTTAAATCCGAATGGGGACTTGTATCAAGTGGTGTTCCTCAGGGATCAGTCTTAGGCCCATTGTTATTTATAATATATATCAATGACCTTGATGAGGGAATTACTAGTGATATGAGCAAATTCGCCGACGACACGAAGATAGGTAGGATAATTGATTCAAACATAGATGTCATAGAACTTCAGGAAGATTTAGACAAACTTAATTCGTGGTCAGAAAAGTGGCAGATGCAGTTCAATGTAGATAAATGCAAGGTTCTGAAGCTCGGGAGTGTCCATAACCCAAGCACTTATAAGTTAAATAACGTAGAACTTAGCCATACAGATTGCGAGAAGGACTTGGGGGTGATGGTAAGCAGGAACCTTAAACCAAGACAGCAATGCCTAAGCGTACGTAATAAGGCAAATAGATTACTGGGATTTATATCAAGAAGTGTTAGCAACAGAAGTCCAGAGGTTATATTACAGCTTTATACATCATTAGTAAGGCCTCACCTAGATTACGCAGCTCAGTTCTGGTCTCCATATTACAGAATGGACATAAATTCGTTAGAAAACATTCAGCGTAGAATGACTAAATTAATACATAGCATTAGAAATCTTCCTTACGAAGAAAGATTGAAGACCCTAAAATTACATTCACTTGTAAGACGTAGAATGAGGGAGACATGATCGAGGTATACAAGTGGAAAATGGGTATTAACAAAGGGGATATAAATAAGGTCTTGAGGATATCTCTCCAAGAGGAACCCGCAATAATGGATTCAAGTTAGATAAGTTTAGATTTAGAAAGGATATAGGAAAGTATTGGTTTGGAAATAGGGTAGTTGATGAGTGGAACAGTCTGCCTAGTAGGGTTATTGAAGCTAGGACCTTGGGTAGTTTCAAATTTAGGTTGGATAAATTCATGAGTGAGAGGGGTTGGTTTTGAGTGGACTCGCGCATGAGTGGGTAGAATTGTCAAAACTTATTTCTTGGGTAGCTTTGAAAATTGGGTTGAGCAAATATTCTGTTAGTGGGACGGATTGTGAAGGACCTGCCTAGTATGGGCCAACAGGCCTGCTGCAGTGTTCCTCCTTTCTTATGTTCTTATGTTCTTATGTAAGTATTTAATGTTGAAGCGCTTATGTGATCTCTCAGTTACATTCTCAAGGAACACTGAGAATGTAATTAGGAGATCATGAGAACGCTTGTAATTTACCTCTAGTTTATACTGGTTTATACAGGCACCTCAAGTCGGTACCTGATCAGCCGGGCTGTGGTTCGTACGTTGGACTGCGTGCGGCCAGCAGTAACAGCCTGGTTGATCAGGCTCTGGTCCAACAGGAGGCCTGGTCACAGACCGGGCCGCGGGAGCGTTGACCCCTTGAATTCTCTCCAGGTAGACTCCAGGTATGTTGTATATTAGGATATCATTTGTTGTTTGTGATGTTGAGTTGTGAATATTATGAATGAACATCAATAAAAACAGACAGCATTTGGTAAAGATTAAAATATGGATAGGCTACTTTACTAAAGAATCTCCTTATTGGATTTAGTCCCAATGATAGAAGAGCATTGGTATTGGTAGGCTGTTGAAGACTGTCCGGAAGCTAGGGGACGGTTTGCCCAGTGTATCGGAGAGGTCAAGAGGAGCAGGAAATACAGTAAACACCTATAGTATTAGTGGCAATGGAATAATTAGGAATTAAATGGTTTTGAAATGTATTTGTTTGACTTCAGATAAGTCTGTCTAATACTTCTTTTGACACTGATACCGCAGGCGTTTAGTTTCTGTTCATCTTGTATTCTCCAGCACGTTGGTGAGACTGACCGCTCCATTTACGACGGGTATGAACAAACAAAAAATTTGCGCCTTTCTAACACTTGATAGTGCTCATTTTCACCTCTTTATAATAGTTCAGGACGAACCGAAAAATGGTCTAACATCTTTTCTCCAATTTGTTGCTTAGATCAAAATGATAAATTTCTCTGCGACAGTCTTCACCTCACACGGGTCCTCAGAATAACGTATAACGACTGGCCACTGGGATGCATGGACGATTAATTTGCTAGCGATGACAGCGAACTGAAGAGGATATTCAGGCGACTGTCGCCTCCACCTTCGAATAAGCAGAGGGTATTTATACACCAAACTGGTCTCTCCAGTCCATGTTTGGTCTGCAAGTATGTCTGTGTCTCCTGTCACAGCGTCTCACACCATCTGCAGCAGTTAGAGAGGATGGCAGACCAATTTGGCTGATCTGGTTCATTAGCCATTCATTCTCATTCTTCTAGACGGCAAGATCATCCACGTCCTCGGTTAACACAGATAAATATACGTATTTATTTTGGCAGACAGTCAAACAAACAACAACAGTTGAGTAGGTTTAGGTCAGTTTATATGGAGTTTAAGTGTGTGGGAAGTTCAATGTTTCTGGGCGAGTAAAGAATTTACTACCGCCAGGGTGACATTCCTGGTGGTTTTATGAGGCATTTGAAGACTGAACATCATCTGATTTGGAAGAAATTTTTGAGGACTACACGCGAAGTATGTACACATGTTTCCAGAAATAAACACATTTATGTTTATTCCCTTATGTGTGCTCACATATGTGGACCTGTATATATGAATAAACACGCACATCACAGACACACACACACACACATCTACACATAACACTAACCTATAGTCCTGTAATCTCACCGAAGTCTATACACACGTAATGTCGTGCAACTCCTCGTATAGATTAGGAAGCGTTCTACTTAAAGCTAAAGGCAAAACTGCGTTTAGAGCGAAACGTAAAGCTCTACTTAGAGCGAAACCTCTCGTGAAAATAATGTTTACTCTGCATATAGAGTTTATTAACATTTATCGACAATGATTGTCATCTAATATCGTGAACTGCTACCATGGTGTAAGTTGTATGAGATACAACCACTGGAGGTGGCAGTAAGTGATACAACCACTGGAGGTGGCAGTGTGTGATACAACCACTGGAGGTGCCAGTAAGTGATACAACCACTGGAGGTGGCAGTAAGTGATACAACCACTGGAGGTGGTAGTGTGTGATACAACCACTGGAGGTGGTAGTGTGTGATACAACCACTGGAGGTGGTAGTGTGTGATACAACCACTGGAGGTGGTAGTGTGTGATACAACCACTGGAGGTGGTAGTGTGTGATACAACCACTGGAGGTGGTAGTGTGTGATACAACCCCTACATTTTTCAAGGCATCCACAGTCATCATAGAGACACACACAGTCATCATAGAGACACACACAGTCATCATCAAGGCACACCTAGCCATCATCAAGGCACAGACAATCATCATCAAGACCCACACAGTCATCATCAAGACCCACACGGTCATCAAGGCACACAGTCATCATCAAGACCCACACGGTCATCAAGGCACACAGTCATCATCAAGGCACACGCAGTCATCATCAAGGCAGAGACAGTCGACCTCAAGGTGGCATCTTTGCTGGATTCAACACGCCACTCAAGTCCCTTTGTGTAGGGTGATTTGAAGCTAGAGAAGACTTTTGATTCAGAGGACTGAGGCATCTCTCCTTTTCCTCGGATTAAACCCAAATACATCTCATTCCCCAGGCTCTATATGAGCCTTAAAGGCTTAGCAGTTCTTATGAATAATATACCAAGTACACAAAAGTATATTACCGACGGCACTGAGAACAAGAAACACTGGTGTTGAAGTAGCTTTTACCGGGATAACGTTTTGTTGTGTATAGCTTTAACAAAACAACGATAACACTCTACAAAGTACGAGATAACATAAGAACATAAGAAAGGAGGAACACTGCAGCAGGCCTGTTGGCCCATACTAGGCAGGTCCTTCACAATCCGTCCCACTAACAGAATATTTGCTCAACCCAATTTTCAATGCTACCCAAGAAATAAGCTTTGACAATTCTACCCACTCATGCGCGAGTCCCACTCAAATCCAACCCCTCTCACTCATGAATTTATCCAACCTAAATTTGAAACTACCCAAGGTCCTAGCTTCAATAACCCTACTAGGCAGACTGTTCCCCATCAATCTTTCTTCGTAAGGAAGATTTCTAATGCTATGTATTAATTTAGTCATTCTACGCTGAATGTTTTCTAACGAATTTATGTCCATTCTGTAATATGGAGACCAGAACTGAGCTGCGTAATCTAGGTGAGGCCTTACTAATGATGTATAAAGCTGTAATATTCTGATGTCAGAATAAAGCAATGCACTGTATCTATATCACTTATCTACTACTACTACTTCTGTACAAACCGTAAGACTATACATTAATAATGAAGTAATTTATTGTGATGAAGCACTAGTCAATTCAATGTGATAGTCAACTAAATGTATAGAATCATGAACAGTGACCGTTAACCTTATTTGAAGACCTCCACCCATGAAACTAGTTCTGGTAATTAGTTCCTTAACACAAGCGTTGATATTGTGCTCAGTAGGGACATTCAAATCCACTTATCAAAATATTGCTCCATTTGTCAACTGAAAAATGAGGATAGTTCTGAATTAGTTCAGTAGATATACAAAACACATACAGTCACTTTTTTAGTGTGTGAATAATATGTTGTAACATTCAAAGGATGATGTATTCAGCCAGGTTGCTGTAAGCAAGCAGCAATACAAGTCATGTGTGAGGAAGATGTGTTGCAAAACTCTGATCAGTGATTGAAAAAATAGGTATTTCCTATCAGGATAGAGGGAAACATTGTCACCGACAATTAGAGCCGGTGACCGGCTTTCCCAGGAGTGCCGTAGAAGGAAGTGGTGTTAAGCTTCTTAATGATCGTGCCTAACCAGCATATAAGGAACAACTAGCATCCCTAAAAGGGCTAGAAAATTATACCGCTAGTGCCGAGGGCAGAGCGAGGCGTCCACTTTGCGCCTACGTCAGTGTACAAGTGAGCAGAAGAAGTACTGAGGCTGGTGTTGTGTCGGCACCACATCCTGACAGGTCTCTTTATTATGGTGGGTTATTAACCAGATGCCCCGCCTTGACGCGTCTGCTGTATATAATGTTGACTGCCACTATCATCATCTCAAGAAATTGGCGGAGGAGAACAATTTGGCATGAAGTAACAAGGAGATAACCACCATGATACCTTCTAATTTGAGTCATTGGTGTTCAAAATCGTTTTATTATTACCTTGAGCGTTTCTTATATATATATATATATATATATATATATATATATATATATATATATATATATATATATATATATATATATATGCAAAAAGATCACAGTAATCAGGTGATATCAAAATATGCAAGACAACCACTATGAAAAAATAGAGGAATTCCAAGCGCTTTCGTGACTACTCACATTATCAAGGAACTATAAAAGGAACCATGACAAGACTTATATAAGGGCAAGACTACACCTCACAAACACATCACACTAACAAAGACTACACCTCACAGTAGCGTAACATCTCACGACTTGTGAAGAGGAAACATAAGAAAGGACCTGAAACTCTTCCCAAGAATTAAGATTAGTCCAATTTATCATTAAATTCTTCCCAAATTTTATTAATTATAAAAGAATCCAATTTATATAAACCAAAAGAAATATTCATATTATTTTCAAAACTGCTTTTAATGAAACATGATTCTATTATATTCCTCTCAACCATGGACTTGTTTGATACAACCTTCTCAGCATTTTGAAAATCAATTGGATGGTTAAAATTTATTATTCATGTGAGAGATTTTAACCATCCAATATATATATATATATATATATATATAATAATATATATATATATATATAATATATATATATATATATATATATATATATATATATATTATATAATTATTATATATATATATAAATATATATCAAGTCGGCCATCTCCCCACCTGAGGCTAGGGTGTACCCAAAAAAGAAAGAAAATTTGACCCAAAAGAAAAATTCCAAAGAAAATACTTCATCATCATTCAACACTTTCACCTCACTCATACATAATCACTGTCTTTGCAGAGGCGCTCAGATACGACAGTTTAGAAGTCCCTCCAAACTGCCAATATCCCAAATTCTTCCTTTAAAGTGCAGGCATTGTACTTCCCATTTCCAGGACTCAAGTCCGGCTACTACTGCTCACACTCCAACAGCTCGTCATGTCCCAAAAATCATTCGTCTCCATTCACTCCTATCTAACATGCTCACGCACGCTTGCTGGAAGTCCAAGCCCCTAGCCCACAAAACCTCCTTTACCCCCTCCCTCCAACCTTCTCGAGGACGACCCCTACCCCGCCTTCCTTCCCCTACAGATTTATACATTCTCCAAGTCATTCTACTTTGATCCATTCTCTATAAATGACCATACCACCTCAACAACCCCTCTTCAGCCCTCTGACTAATACTTTTAGTAACTCCACACCTTCTCCTAATTTCCACATTCCTAATTCTCTGCATAAATTTACACCGCACATTGCCCTTACAAAGAACATCTCCACTGTCTCCAGCCGCCTCCTCGCTGCAGCATTTACAACCTAAGTTTCACACCCATATAAGAGTGTTGGTACCACTATACTTTCATACATTCCCCTCTTTGCCTCCATAGATAACGATTTTGTCTCCACAAATGCCTCAGCGCAAACTCAAATTTTTTTCTTCATCAATTCTATGGTTAACCTCATCCTTCATAAACCCATCCGCTGACACGTCAACTCCCAAATATCTGAAAACATTCACTTTTTCCATAATCCCTCTCTCCAATGTGATATCCAATTTTTCTTTATTTAAATCGTTTGATACCCTCATCACCTTACTCTTATCTATGTTCACTTTCAACCTTCTATCTTTACACACACTCCCAAACTCGTTCACTAACCTTTACAACTTTTCTTTAGAATCTCCAATAAGCACAGTATCATCAGCAAAAAGAATCTGTGTCAACTCCCATTTTGTACTTGATTCCCCATAATTTAATCCCACCACTCTCAACAACACCCTAGCATTTACTTCTTTTACAACCCTATCTATAAATATATTAAACAACCATGGTGACATTACACATCCCTGTCTAAGACCTACTTTTACCGGGAAGTAATCTCCCTCTCTCCTACACACCCTATCCTGAGCCTCACTATCCTCATAAAAACTCTTTAAAGCATTCAGTAACTTACTACCTATTCCATACACTTGCAACATTTGCCACATTGCTCCCCTATCCACTCTATCATATGCCTTTTCTAAATCCATGAATGCAATGAAAACTTCCCTACCTTTATCTAAATTCTGTTCACATATATGCTTCACTGTAAACACTTGATCTACACATCCCCTACCCACTCTAAAGCTTCTTTGCTCATCTGCAATCCTACTCTCTGTCTTACCTCTAATTCTTTCAATAATAACCCTACCGTACACTTTACCTGGTATACTCAGTAAAATTATTCCCCTATAATTTTTACAATCTCCTCTGTCCCCTTCCTTTATATAAAGGAACTATACACGCTCTCTGCCATTCCCTAGGTACCTTCCCCTCTTTCATACATTTATTAAACAAAAATACCAACCACTCCAACACTATATCTCCCCCTGCTTTTAACATTTCTGTCATGATCCCGTCATTTCCACCTGCTTTACCCCCTTTCATTCTACGTAATGCCTCACGCACGTCCCCTACACTCACATCCTGCTCTTCTTCACTCCTAAAAGATGTTATACCTCCCTGGCCAGTGCATGAAATTACCGCCTCCCTTTCTTCATCGACATTTAAAAGTTCCTCAAAATATTCCCGCCATCTACCCAATACCTCCAGCTCCCCATCTACTAACTCCCCTACTCTGTTTTTAACTGACAAATCCATTCGTTCCCTAGGCTTTCTTAACTTGTTTATCTCACTCAAAAACTTTTTCTTATTTTCAGCAAAATTTCGTGACAGTGCCTCTCCCACTCTTTCATCTGCTCTCCTGTTTGCACTCGCTCACCACTCTCTTCACCTTTCTTTTACTCTCCATTTACTCTGTTCTAATTACATTTCTGTTTTGTAAAAAACTCTCATAAGCTACCCTTTTCTCTTTTTATCACACCCTTTATTTCATCATTCCACCAGTCACTCGTTCCTCCTGTAGCCACAAACTTCTGTCCCACATTCTAATACTGCATTTTTAAAACTATCCCAAACCTTTTCAACGTCCCCACTACTCATACTTGCACTAGCCCACCTTTCTGCCAATAGTTGCTTATATCTCACCCTAACTTCCTCCTCCCTTAGTTTATACACTTTCACCTCTCTCTTACTTGCTGTTGCCATTTTCCTTTTGTCCCATCTACCTTTTACTCTAACTATAGCTAAAACTAAATAATGATCCGATATATCCGTTGCCCCTCTATAAACATGTACATCCTGAAGCCTACCCATCAACCTTTTATCCACCAATACATAATCTAACAAACTACTTTCATTATGTGCTATATCATACCTTGTATACTTATTTATCCTCTTTTTCATAAAATTGATATTACTTGTTACCAAACCTCTTTCTACACATAGCTCAATTAAAGACTCCCCATTTTCATTTACCCCTGGCACCCCAAATTTATCTACTACTCCCTCCATAACATTTTTACCCACTTTAGCATTAAGATCCCCAACCACAACTACTCTCTCACTTGGTTCAAAACTCCCCACTCACTCACTCAACATTTCCCCAAATCTCTCTATCTCCTCTAAACTTCTCTCTTCTCCAGGTGCATAAACACTTAATATATCCCTTTTTTCACATTCAACCCTTATTTTACACCACATAATTTTTGAAATTATAAATTTATATTCCCTCTTTTCCTGCCATAACTTATCCTTCAACATTATTTCTACTCCTTTTTTAGCTCTAACTCTATTTGAAACCCCTGACCTAATCCCATTTATTTTTCCCCACTGAAACTCTCCTACCCCCCTCAGCTTTGTTTCACTTAAAGCCATGATATCCATCTTCTTTTCATTCATAACATCCACAATCATCTCTTTCTTATCATTCGCACAACATCCACGCACATTCAAACATCCCACTTTGACGGTTTTCTTCTTTTTCTTTTTAGTTAGTTATACGGGAAAAAGGGTTACTAGCCCGTTGTCCCGGCATTTTAGTTGACTTTTACAACACGCATTGCTTACGGAGGAAAGATTCTTATTCCACTTCCCCATGGATATGAAAGGAAAAGCAATAAGAATAAGAACTGTTAAGATAAAATATATATATGTCGTGCCGATTAGGTAAAACTTGAGATTTTGGCTTAAATAGCAACGCTCACCTTGCCATATAAGAAAAGTGAAAATTTGTGTATGCAATAATTTCGCCAAAATCATTCTGAACCTAACGAAAAAAATGTATTTCATTGTGTTTGTTTATTATCAAATTAATGTTAACATATCTAAAATATATTTAGTTGGGTTAGGCTAAATTAAATTGCGCTTGTTGTAATAGGGTTAGGTAGGTTTTCAAAGTTTCTCTTGGTACAAAATTATAAATTCTTACATTAACATAAATGAAAAAAATATATCTTTAAACGTATAAGAGAAATTTTTAGAAAGGACTTAATTTTAAATGAGTTCTTGCTAATTGACCAGTTTTACCTAACGGCACGACATATATATATATATATATATATATATATATATTATATATATATATATATATATATATATATATATATATATATATATATATATATATATATATATATATATATATATATATTTTTTTTTTTTGGGGTCCATCTCTGGTGTCAATATATGGACTCATTGCCTGAGAAGTGATAAAAAGACTTCAAGGAAGAATATTTAATTTTTTTAAGCCATTTGAATATTCCACTTCCCCTACCACCACCATCTTTTTTTTTTTTTTTTTTACAAACTTTATTTCAAGACAAAATACAATGGGGAGTAAACAACATAGATAACAATCAGAGCTACATGTCAAATACTATCCAACTTCGGCAGTGCAGTGCAGAATACTGCAGGTATTTCTGATCATATACTATATATATATATATATAATTATATATATATATATATATATATATATATATATATATATATATATATATATATATATATATATGTCGTGCCGAATAGGTAAAACTGGTCAATTAGCAAGAACTCACTTAAAATTATGTGCTTTCTAAAGTTTTCTCTTATGCATTTAAATATATATTTTTTTTCATTTATGTTAATATAAAAATTAATGATTTTGCACCAAAAGAACCTTAAGAAACTTACCTAACCTTATTATAACAAACGCAATTAAATTAACATAATCCAAACTAAATATATTTTATATAAGTTCACAATAATTAATTAATAAACAAACACAATGAAATATATTTTTTTTCGTTAGATTCAGAATGATTTTTTTTTTTTTGCAAAATTATTGCATACACAAATTTTCGCTTGTCCTATTCGGCTAGAGGTGCGTTGCTATTTAAGCAAAAATGGCAAGTTTTACCTATTCGGCACGACATATATTAGTTGGACGAAATTTGGTTTTGCCATAATTCAGCTGAAATCAAGCTGACCATAACGAGAAAAATGTATATAATTAGTTTTTAATTATTATTAAATAAATTTAAACTGACCTATGTATACATAGGTGAATTTAGATTAAAATTACGCCAGTTTATGTTAGGTGAGGTTGCTTAGTTAGGTTTGGTTCAAATATAAAACTTTTTATTATTAGGTACTAAATTATATATAAATTTAACAATATTGAGATAAAGGTAGGGACGTTTTTGTTTTCTTTTATGGACGTAGAAAAGGCATATGATATGGTGGATGCGGGAGCAATGTGGCAGATGCTGCAAGTGTATGGAATAGGTAGTAAGTTACTGAATTCTATAAACGTTTTTATGAAGATAGTGAGGCTCAGCTTAGGGTGTATAGGAGAGAGGGAGATTACTTTCCAGTAGAAGTAGGTCTTAGACATGGATGCATGATGTCACCATGGTTGTTTAACATATTTTTAGATGGGGTTGTTAGAGAAATAAACACTGGGGTGTTGGGGAGAGGGGTGGAATTAAATTATACTGAATCAAAAACAAAATGGGAGTTGACACAGATTCTTTTTTGCTGATGATAAGATGCTTTGTGAGATTCTGAAGAGAAGTTGTAAAGGTTAGTGGGCGAAGTTTGGGAGAGTGTGTAAAGCAAGTTGAAAGTGAACATAGATAAGAGTAAGGTGATGAGGGTATCAAACAAAATAGGTAAGGCAAAGACGGATATCAGATTTAAGGGCGTATGGAAGAAATTGATATGTTCAGATATTTGGGAGTTGACATGTTGGCAGATGGGTCTATGAAGGACGAGGTAAACCTTAGAATTTATTAAGGGAAAAATGTGAGCGGTGCATAGAAGTATATGTGGAGAAATAGACCGATATTCATGGAGGCAAGGAAAAGAATGTATGAGAGTATAGTGATACCAACAGTCTTATATGGGTGTGAAGCATGGGTTGTGAATGCTCCAGTGAGGAGGAGGTTGAAGGCAGTATATATGTTGTGTCTAAAAGCAATGTGTGGCATAAATATTATGCAGAGAATTCGTAGTGTGGAAATTAGAAGGAGGTGCGTGGTTACACATGCTTCAGAGGACTGAGGCATGAGTGAGCATGTTAGATAGGACTGGAGGCTAGTGAGTTTTGGAAATTGACGAGATTTGAACCCATGTTGTTTTAGCCCACATCATGGTGAGCGAAAATTCCATGACGCTCTAGCGCACGGGACCATACAATCCTACTCGTGGAGGCTAGTACACCAAACGGGGAGGAGGATGAAATTAGCTCTGAAGCACCCACACCATAGAAAGTCCTCGAATCACGGTAGAACACCTAGCTCTGCTGGGTGCGTAATTCTTGTAGGAATGTATGGGCCCGTGGGTTAGAGCGTTATGGAATTTTCGTTCACCACGAGGAGGGCTAAAACAACATGGGTTCGAACCCTCAGATAGTCGCTGAGTTGTTATTGATATATATATATATATGTCGGGCCGATTAGGTAAAACTGGTCAATTAGCAAGAACTCATTTAAAATTTAGTCCTTTCTAAAATTTTCTCTTATACGTTTAAAGATATATTTTTTTCATTTATGTTAATATAAGAATTTATAATTTTGTACCAAGAGAAACTTTGAAAACCTACCTAACCTTATTACAACAAGCGCAATTTAATTTAGCCTAACCCAACTAAATATATTTTAGATACGTTAACATTAATTTAATAATAAACAAACAATGAAATATATTTTTTTCGTTATGTTCAGAATGATTTTGGCGAAATTATTGCATACACAAATTTTCACTTGTCTTATATGGCAAGGTGAGCGTTGCTATTTAAGCCAAAATAGCAAGTTTTACCTAATCGGCACGACATTCAGAGAAAGTGCAAAGGTTTGCAACAAGACTAGTCCCAGAGCTAAGGGGATTGTCATACGAAGAAAGGTTAAGGGAAATCGGCCTGACGACACTAGAGGACAGGAGGGTTAGGGGAGACATGATAACGACATATAAAATACTGCGAGGAATATATAAGGTGGACAGAGACAAGATGTTCCAGAAAGGGGACACAGAAACAAGGGGTCACAGTTGGAAATTGAAGACTCCTATGAGTCAAAGGGATGTTAGGAAGTATTTCTTCAGTCATAGAGTTGTCAGGAAGTGGAATAACCTAGAAAGTGACGTAGTGGAGGCAGGAACTATACATAGTTTTAAGACGAGGTTTGATAAAGCTCATGGAGCAGGGAGAGAGAGGACCTAGTAGCAATCAGTGAAGAGGCGGGGCCAGGAGCTATGACTCGACCCCTGCAACCACAAATAGGTGAGTACAAATAGGTGAGTACACACCAGTACAGAAATTACACAAATGTTTTTTGGTGTAATTAGAGAGAGCCCGAAGGCGATAATAAACAAAGTTGGAAAGTAGCCCTTATATACGCGAGCACGCGACGTGCACACGAGAGAGGAACACTGACTTATTTGCATATTTAAAAGCTTCTTTCCAACTATTTTTTATCGCCTAACAATGGTCTCCTGTTAAACAGAAAACATCCGGGTTATTTCCGCACTTTTTAAAATGCTATATATAGATACAATACCTACAAAGGTAGTATTGTTCTTGTCTTTGCTTTTCGACTTATAAACACACAAGGGAACAGGTACCTCTGGCCACTTCTTACACTTAGTTCACACTACACATGCATGTGCACGAATATATATACACAACCATCTGAGTTTTCTTCTAGTGAGTCTTCGCCTGACATGCAAGAACAAGAGACGAATAATAAGAAAGAAAAATAATTGCTAATAATTAATTCCATTTCCCATGCATGATACTTGTAGGTTTACTCATGGGCACTAATCTGTACATTAAAAAACGTTCACAAATGCACTTATACAGTTAAATAATCGAATGAATTAATAATTAATATGGATGTAATTTGAATTATAAATTGAATTCTGAAATTTTCACTGAGTGACCACTGCTTAGTGGACTAATGGGGTGAGTGATCGCTCTCATCTAGGTACTCTACGATCGCGGCTGTCCAGGCGGATGTTATTTTAGGGAGCAGATTTCTGCGTGTCCTCCCCCTGTAACAACATCTTCCTGTTGTTGTGTTGTTGCCTTTGTCCCTGTTTTGTTGTCCGATCCTTGTTGTATGATCCTTGTCCTGTCATTGTGATGTTATTTTGTCATTGTGCTTTTGTTTAAGCATTGTGCTGTTTGTCTTATCCTTGTGTTGTCTGAATCCTATTGTTGTTGTCTGAATTCTTGTGTTCTTGTCTGAGTCCTTGTGTTATTGCCCGAATCCTTGTGTTGTTGTCTGAATCCTTGTGTTGTTGCCTGAGTCCTTGTGTTGTTGCCTGAATCCTTGTGTTGTTGTCTGAGTCCTTGAGTTGTTGTTTGAATCCCTGTGCTGTTGTGTGGGCTGCGACCGTGGACCTCGGGTAAGTGGTGAATAGGGAATATCCTAGGGAACAAGGATGGACATCTAAAGCCATGGACCTTAGTGATCTAACTTTCAAAACTTCAAGAACCTTAAAAATTTCAGGAACTTCAAGACCTTCAGAACGCGCTGATCTTAGAGTAGTGGTGAATGGGACACATGATTCCTGGACACATGACCCTTGGCTTGAGGCCAGATACTAGAGTTGAGATTACTGAGAGTGAAGGATACTAGTTGTTGAGGAAGACCTTGGGAAAGTCGGGAAAGGAGAATATCTGAGTGGACACAGATGGAATCCTGGACACATGGAACTGGGGAAAACATCAAAAACACAGCAAGTGGGTGAGTGGACCTTATAGACACAGTGGCTTGATAAAGCAAACACAGTGGGTTTTATCAATCACAAAATGATCTACCTGGGTAAAGAGTACACGGGTATATATAGAGTGGAGAGTCAGGTGAAGAATGCTTCGTAGGCTGGTTATTTGAGACGGACCTGCAAATGGACCGCCCAGAATGTTTGGTAGGTTGGATTTGAGACGAACCTACATGGGACGGGTGGGTGTTACCTACATAACAGCATTCACAACTTCCCGTCCCGTATAGGCCCTTCTCAAATTCCAACCTATCCGGCATTCTGCACCTGACTCTCCACCTTATATACACTCATGTACTCTTCACCAAGGTGCATCTGTTTGTGATTTGACAAAGCCCACTGTGTGGGCGAAACGTAGTCAGTAAAGGATCGCATTATACTGAATTTGTGTTTATGTTTTTCCATCGTGGCGGTATTTAATACCATTTATCTCCACCAGGGAAGAGTCCTAGCCAGGCTCCACCAGCAACACTCAAAATGTTTTTAGTCAAAGGATTGGGTTCCCTGATAGTTTTTTTTATATATAGTGTTTGTTGGTGAACGTTATGTCTGTCAATATAAATAAAGTGAAAGATGTAAAAATTTGAAGAAGTGAGTAGTGAGAAGGATTTATTTAATGGCTTAACATTTACTTATGTCTACTCCTTATATTTAAGAAGATCATTTCACATTTCAAAATACTGCGAGTCATCATTTTCGCTCTTTTTAACGGAGAATTCTATAAAAAATTGTCATAACAAATTTCTTATTCCACTTTTATGGCATAAGATACATTTTTTAACTTTAACAGCTGTGTGAGACTATAGATATATGTATAAAATATGTACTTATACAGCAAATGTATACATGTTTGGAGTGTGATGTATATGTGTGTGTGTGTGTTTATTTGAGTTTACTTTCTGCTAGTAACAATGAAAGGAGAGGATTTTGTATGTTATTAAATGGATGTATGCATATGTTTGATACAGAGGAATATGTGTTGTTAAATTTATTCGTTTATATGTGTGATGGTGTATGTTAAGATCGTATATGTGGAAAAGCAGATGTATGTGTTGTGTAATTAGTGTGTTGTATATGTGTGTGTGTGTGTGTGTAAGATGTGTCTCATCGCTGGAAGCAGATTTATGGTGTGTGTGTGATGTGTGTTTGTGTGTGTGTGATCAGTTGGGTGCGGTCGATTCATAGCCCTGGGCCCGCCTCTTCACTGGCCGCTACTGGGTCACTCTCCCTGCGCCATGGGAGAGTGACCCAGTAGCGGCCAGTGAAGAGGCTGGGCCAGGAGCAATGACTCAACCCCTGCAACCACAACTAGGTGAGTACAACAAGGTGTGTACACACACACACACACATACATCTGCTTTTCCACATATACGTGTGTGTGTGTGTGTGTGTGTGTGTTATGTAAGGGTATGTACGTATAAGAGTGTTTCATGCAGAAACAAGAGATGAATAACAAAAAAAAAAGATAACTGATAACAATTACAATTAAAATGTGTAAAACTTGTAGGTTTTCTCATGGACACTAATCTATACACCACAAAAACTTCACAAATACACTTATACAGCTAAATAATCGAACGAACTAATAATTAATGTGAATGTAATATGAAATATAAATAAAAATTTTAATTTTTTACTGAGTGATCACTGCTTAGTGGACTAACTGGGTGAGAGATCTCTCGTCTAGGTAGTCCACGATCGCGGCTGTCCAGGCGCATGTTATTACTGGGTGCAAATTTCTGCGTGTCCTCCCCTGTAATAACATCTTCCTGTTGTTGTTGTCTTTGTCCTTGTGTTGTCTGGTCCCTGTGTTGTTGTCTTTGTTCTTGTGTTGTTGACTAATCATTGTGTTGTTGTCTGATCCTTGTGTTGTTGTCATGTCCATGTGTTGTTGTCCGATCCTTGTGTTGTTGTCCGATCCTTGTGTTGTTGTCTGATCCTTGTGTTGTTGTCTTATCCTTGTGTTGTTGTCTTATCCTTGTGTTGTTGTCTTATCCTTGTGTTGTTGTCTGATCCTTGTGTTGTTGTCTTATCCTTGTGTTGTTGTCTGATCCTTGTGTTGTTTTCATGTCCTTGTGTTGTGTGGGGTGGGATTGCTGACCTCGGGGAAATGTCGAATGGTGAATATCCGAGGGGACAAGGATGGACACCTGAAGCCATGGACCTGATTGAGGCGTTCATAACCTAATGATCTTCCTTTCAGAACTTCAAAACTTTCAAGAACCTCAAGACCACGAAGATTTTTAAGAACTACAAGACCTTTGAGAACTTCAAGATTTCAGAACGCGCTGATCCTAGAACAGTGGGGAAGGGGAGACATCTGGGGGCCCACGGATGGATTCCTGGACGCATGAACCTGGGGGAGGCTGGAGGCCAGATGCGAGAGTTGAGATTACT
This sequence comes from Cherax destructor, assembly GCA_009830355.1. NCBI lineage: Eukaryota > Metazoa > Arthropoda > Malacostraca > Decapoda > Parastacidae > Cherax > Cherax destructor. Next base: position 118,390 of record WNWK01002209.1, read on the forward strand.
GAGAGAGTGAAGGATAATGGTTGTTTAAGCAGACCTTGGGAAGGTGCGGAAGAGAGAATATCTAAGGGAACACAGATGGACTCCTCGACGCATCAAAAACACAGTAAGTGGGTGGGTGGACCTTAAAGACGAAGCACTGGCCTCCACGTGACAGAGTCTGGAAACTCAGAGATAATTCTGAGGCTGACAGCGGTCGCAAACTTTTGCCCTAATACATGCACTAAGGTTTATGAGATACTGGATTCGAGGATTGTTTTCGTTGATATAGCTTTCTCTACTAAGTTTTCTAAAAAAAAAAAATAATATCGTTTTGCCCAGTGTGTCGAGGACGAACCTTCTTTGGGGGTCGTATACTCCCCGTTCACACGTTTTGACATAGAAGCAACAGTGAACGCTCACACGGTTATCATTATTATTATTTTGACCTGAAGAGGGATATAGTGGCCCCACTGTTTAGTATAAACCCTCCAGCAGCATCCAGGTTCCTCCCTGGAAAGAAAATTCAATCTGACTATTCAGTGAGTATTCAGTGCTCTACTGGCACAACGTTTTGCGCTTAAGACAAAGCTCATACCTGAGCGAAAAGTTTTTTAATAAAGACTTGCCTTCTGTTATAATTACCTCGGTTTTAATATGAGTAAAAATGTATATATGTTAACTAAATGGACACTTGTAAAACTAATATTACATTTCTTTTGACTAGTTTATTTCAACACGAGCCGGATGTACCGGCCAACCTACAACAACAACAACAATATGACGTTATGTTGAAAAAATGGTATAAAAATATTAACAAGTTGATGATTAAGACACATATGCAAGAGTTCAGCTCCATGGTCTGGAACGATATGAAGCTGAAGCATTAGAACGGAGTCTTAAATACAGTCGAAGGTGAGGTGGCAGATCTCGAAGACGTTGCAGGAGACGGGATTCACTAGCAGAAGAAGGCAGGTCCCTCTGGAATCCAGCCCTTCTCACTCATAATTAGTAGTTACACTATGAAGTGTGGAAGATGTCCTCTTTACCAAGATACCGTTGTGCTGTAGTGTCTGACAGTTGTGTTGAAAATGGTTGAAAATACTGATGATGATTAAGATATAAGTCGATGATTAAGATATATATGCAGCAGTTGGGTATTGTTATTGTTGAAACGTTTACGGTAGGCTTATCAGTCAAACAGGCAGCAGGTGTTGCAAATACTAGTTATTAGCGAGAAAGGTTGGATTCCAGAGTGACCTGCCTTTTTACTTCTACCTGTGAATCCCGGCCCCTGCAACGTCTTCGAGATCTGCCACCTCACTTTCGACAGTATTTAAGACTAAATTCTCTTTCTTCAGTTTCATAACGTTCCAGACTATGGAGCTGAACTCTACTCCAGGCCTAGGGACTCAGAACATCATATTTCCAAGGCTGGTGGACTAATTATATCTTCATTTCACTACTACATTTGCTGTCTCTGTATTTGACCGAAGAAGCCAACTATGTAGGTGAAACGTTTCAACAACAAATATACACAACTGCTGAATATGTGTCTTAAACTTTCTGTGACGTTGCTGTGTCAGACAAATATGATTACAAGAATCATGTGAATGGTTCTTCAGCTGCTACACTTCTGCTCTGGGTCAAGTATACGAGGCTCCTTCTTCATGCCTCTACTTCAAGATTCATCAAGACTGAGGGAATGATCACCTCAGAATTACCTCGTCATCTCTTCCGCCTTCTCGAGGATTTATTCTAAGTATTGGATCAAAAAAGCTACTGGGTGATGAAAAGTCTTCCTCACTAAAGATACCCAGGTGATACCATGAGTCTTTATTATCACCTCTCATAGTGATGCTTGTCACATCTTAAACTGTGAAGTGTACAAGTCTTCATCTTGATTGCTTCTGCTTTAGATTTGGTGTCAAAAATGTTCACGTTTAGACATACCAGAGCTCATCTTACTAATATATTAGGTTACATGCAAGATTAGTGAGAATTACGGAATATTACGTTCAACAAGCAAGCGAGAAAGAGAGAGAAAATGAGAAGGTAAAAAGAATTTATTTTTGCCTTCAACGTCATGACTGTCACATTTGTAAAGGCAATTGATGGATAAGAAGCTTCTGTCCAGTTATTCAGTTGCAATTCAGAATAATAACACATCACTCACTCCATCTACACTTTGTTCAAGATTTGAACGCACACACACACACACACACACACACACATACACACACAGAACCCCAAAACCAAACACACTATCCCAACACAGACCACAATCCACACTCACAGCCCCTACCCCACACTACACTGTAGAACCCCGCAGCACTCCGCCAGGTCCCCCACCCTCACAGACCCCACAAAACACAGTGCAGGAGAGAAAACTGAAGGTGTGGTACACCAACGCTGATGGAATAACTAATAAGTGGGAGGAGTGGCATGAAAGAGTCAGAGAGGAATCACCGGACATCATAGCCCTCACTGAAACCAAGCTCACAGGGATGATAACAGATGCCATCTTTCCATCGGGATATCAGATCCTGAGGAAAGACAGAGGGAACAGAGGGGGTGGAGGAGTGGTACTGTTGATCAAAAACCGATGGGATTTTGACGAGCTGGAGAGAGGAGACAGAGGAGAAGCAAGAGATTATTTAATAGGAATGCTGCGGTCTGGAGGTCCCAAGGTGGTAATTGCAGTGTTGTATAACCCACCACAGAACAGCAGGAGTAACAGAGCGATGGTTGACACACTGGCAGAAGCTGCCGGAAGGGCGCATGCAAGCAGGGCGAAGCTACTGATCATGGGTGACTTCAACCACAAGGAAATCGATTGGGAGAACTTAGAGCCACATGGGGGCCAAGAAACGTGAAGGGATAAGATGATAGAGGTGGTATTAGAAAATCTTATGTACCAACACGTAAGGGACACTACCAGAGAGAGAGAGAGGAGAGGATGATCCAGCGAGACTGGACCTAGTATTCACCCTGAGTAGTGCAGATATTGAGGACATCACACATGAAAGACCCCTTGGGGCCAGTGATCATATGGTTTTAAGCTTCGAATACATAGTAGAGCTACAAGTGGAGGGAGAAGCAGGAAGGGCCGGACGAACGAAGCCAAACTACAAGAAAGGAGACTATGTAGGCATGAAGAACTTCCTGCATGGAGTTCAGTGGGACAGGGAGCTAGCAGGAAAGTCAGTAAACGAGATGAAGGAATACATGACAAACATATGAAAGGAAGCTGAGGAGAGGTTTGTACCCAAGGGTAACAGGAATAACGAAAAAGCCAGGATGAGCCCGTGGTTCACCCAAAGGTGCAGGGAAGCCAAAACCAAGTGTGCTAGGGAATGGAAGAAGTATAGAAAGCAAAGGACCCAGGAAAATAAGGAGAGCAGTCGTAGAGCCAGAAACGAGTATGCGCAGGTGAGAAAGGAGGCCCAAAGACAATACGAGAATGACATAGCAGCGAAAGTCAAATCTGACCCAAAACTGTTGTACAGCCACATCAGGAGGAGAACAACAGTCAAGGACCAGGTAATCAGGCTGAAGAAGGAAGGAGGGAAGGTCACAAGACATGACCGCGAAGTGTGTGAGGAGCTCAACATGAGATTCAAAAAAGTGTTCACAGAGGAGGTAGAAGGGCCTCCAGAAAGGCGGAGGGGTGGTGTACATCATCAGGTGTTGGACACAATACATACAACTGAGGAGGAAGTGAAGAGGCTGCTAAGCGAGCTAGATACCTCAAAGGCGATGGGGCCGGATAACATTTCTCCATGGAACCTGAGAGAGGGAGCAGAGGCTCTATGTGTACCACTAACAACAATCTTCAACACATCCATCGAAACAGGGCAACTACCTGAGGTATGGAAGACAGAAAATGTAGTTCCAATTTTTAAAAAAGAAGACAGACACGAAACACTAAACTACAGACCAGTTTCATTGACATGTATAGTATGCAAGGTAATGGAGAAGATTATCAGGAGAAGAGTGGTGGAGCACCTAGAAAGAAACGAGCTTATCAACGACAGCCAGCATGGTTTCAGGGATGGGAAATCCTGCATCACAAACCTATTTGAGTTCTATGACAAGGTGACGGCAGTAAGACAAGAGAGAGACAGGTGGGTAGATTGCATTTTCTTGGACTGCAAAAAGGCGTTTGACACAGTTCCACACAAGAGATTAGTGCAAAAGCTGGAGGACCAGGCAGGAATAACAGGGAAGGCTCTGTAATGGATCAGGGAATACCTGTCCGGAAGACAACAGCGAGTCATGGTGCGTGGCAAGGTGTCACAGTGGGCACCTGTAACGAGCGGGGTACCACAGGGATCAGTCCTAGGACCGGTCCTGTTTCTGGTATTTGTGAACATGATGGAAGGAAAAGACTCTGAAGTGTCCCCGTTTGCAGATGATGTGAAGTTGATGAGAAGAATTCAATCGGACGAGGACCAGGCAGAACTACAGAGGGATCTGGACAGGCTGCACGCCTGGTCCAGCAATTGGCTCCTGGAGTTCAACCCCACCAAGTACAAAGTCATGAAGATTGGGGAAGGGCAAAGAAAACCGCAGACGGAGTACAGTCTAGGGGGCCAGAGACTACAAACCTCACTCAAGGAAAAAGATCTTGGGGTGAGTATAACACAAGGCACAGCTCCTGAGGCGCACATCAACCAAAGCACTGTTGCAGCATACGGGCGCCTAGGAAACCTAAGAACAACATTCCGACATCTTAATGAGGAATCGTTCAGGACCCTGTACCAGTACTGTGTACGTTAGGCCCATATTGGAGTATGCAGCACCAGTTTGGAACCCACACCTAGCCAAGCACGTAAAGAAACTAGAGAAAGTGCAAAGGTGTTCAACAAAACTAGTCCCGGAGCTATGGGGTATGTTCTACGAGGATAGGTTAAGGGAAATCGACCTGACGACACTGGAGGACAGGAGAGATAGGGGGGACATGATAACGACATATAAAATACTGAGAGGAATTGACAAGGTGGACAGAGACAGAATGTTCCAGAGATGGGACACAGCAACAAGGGGACACAGTTGGAAGTTGAAGACTCAGATGAATCACAGGGATGTTAGGAAGTATTTCTTCAGTCACAGAGTGGTCGGGAAGTGGAATAGTTTGGGAAGCGATGTAGTAGAGGCAGGATCCATTCGTTGCTTTAAGAAGAGGTACGATAAAGCTCATGGCGCAGGGAGAGTGACCCAGAAGCGGCCAGTGAAGAGGCGGGGCCAGGAGCTATGACTCGACCCCTGCAACAACAACTAGGTGAGTACACACACACACACTCGACCCTTGCAACCACAATTAGGTGAGTACACATACACAAATATATACATGTGCCGAATAGGTAAAACTTGCGATTTTGGTTTAAACAGCAACGCTCTTCTTGCCGAATAATGGAAGCGAAAATTTGTGTATGCAATAATTTCGTAAAAATCATTCTGAACCTAACGAAAAAAATATATTTCATTGTGTTTGTTTATTATTAAATTATTGTAAACTTACCTAAAATATATTAAGTTGGATTAGGCAAAAAGAAATTGCGCTTGTTATAATAAGGTTAGGTAAGTTTTCTAAGGTTCTTTTGGTACAAAATTATTAATTTTTACATAAACAAATGAAAACTTATATCTTTAAACGTATTAGAGAAATTTTTAGAAAGGACTTAATTTTAAACGAGTACTTGCTAATTGACCAACTTTACCTATTCGGCACGACTATATATATATATATATATATATATATATATATATATATATATATATATATATATATATATATATATATATATATATATATTGTATATTTATATAATTTCCCCACCGTTCTGTCTCTCTCGCTTCCTCGTTATTTGTCTCTCTCTGTCTTTCCTTCACTTTTATATTCTAGCATCATCATACTTTTCTCTCCCCCAGCGTGCAATTGCAGGTAATTATGCACAATAAAGCAGTATTAGGCAAGAGGTAAGAGGAGCCACACATTAGCGTACACAAGCAACATTCATGCTTTACCTTAATGGAGCTTAATAACAGTGCTGAGAAAAGAACTCTGGCTTGAGCTTCAACAAATTAATGCTTCCTACCTTACGCTTTTATTTTGCGCTAATTAATTTTTAGAGTACAGGCTTTATTATTTATTTTATAATTGCCTAAAATTTGTCCAGTTTGTTTGTTTTATCTTCGTGTCTGTGCTGGCAGTTTGGCTGTATGCCTTTCTGTCTGCCTATTTGTCTGTTAGTCTGTATCTGAGCCTTTCTCCGTCTGTGTCTTAGTCTGCTTCTCTCTGTCACCTGTATACCAGGAGTCTCTAAACTTTTCACTACGAGGGCCTCACCATATATTTTACACATTTTTGCTAACCAAAGAAAATTCAATTTTATAAATAATTGTAAATGAATGAATTACATTTAAATGAATGAACATGTTAAAATATTTGGATCATTTTTGTAATCAGCATGATACGATTAAGAACAAAGGAGAAGTGTGACAATTACGAAGAAAAAATACTGTGCTTACAATGAGAAATGATATATAATGAGCAAAAATGTCAAACATAAGCCAATGCTCTGACAGTATGATCAATTACTGAACTTCAGATGAGAAAAGTTGGCACAAGATTAATCTTCACAAGATTAATGGGAATAATGGAACTAGTTTTTTTTTTAATTTCAAGCTTGAAGAGCCAATTATTAAAATGGACTTCAAATGATCATCAGAAATTTATGCGATATTTGGACCTGACATTCTTTATTTTTGAAAATGTTTGTTCAAAGGTACGTAGAACCAAAAACTGATATGAATCCACAAGCAAATCTCTTCAAATTTGGAAACTGTTTAGGCTGTAAAAATTTATAAAAGTGAATCAGATTTCCTTTTTTATACTTTTCTTTCAACGAGTCATCTGATTTGAGATAATTTCCACTTGAAACTGAACTGGGAGTATTTCAATATTGCAGTCAAATGGATTTTGAAACAACTTCATTTCATCTGTTTTTTCATCAAGATCAGAAAAACGTTTCAGAAATTGTTTTTGCAAGTCATTAATAATGTATGTTGAAAGTAAAGAAGGAAATTCAGCTTCACTTCATGAAATTTTTCACAACTTGGGAAATAAACCAGGCTAGAATCTTTCATCTATCCTTCAAATAGCATCAGTTTTGCCCTGAATGCCTTGACATGCGAGAATAGATCACAAATCAAATTTATTTTACCTTGCAACTTCAGATTCAATTCATTCACATAGCGTGTCACGTCTGCAAAAAAAAAAAAATGCCAAAATTTCCAAAGCCCGTCAGCGTTTGATAAAAGCGGTTCAGGTCGATTCTTCTGTGAGAAATAAATCAATTTCCTTCCTGAGCTGAAAGAACCGTGATAGAACCTTTCCACAACTAAGCCATCGAACTGCTGTATAATAAGGCAAGTCAACGAACTCAAAATTATATTTTTTTAGAAAATCATGAAACTGGTAATGATTAAGCCCGTTAGATCGAATGAAATCCACTGTTGAAACAACAGGTTTCAGAACGAAAGACATCCACATATTTTTCACATAATGCTTGCTGATGGATAACGCATTGCAGAAACCTGAGCTTTGAGAATCCACCATCCTCACAAGCTTTTGGGATTTGTCCAACCAAACTTTTCTTCACCCAAGACTTGTTCTTCCCTCCATCAGTTGTCATGCAATGCAGCTTATTCCACTCCAGGTTATATTCTAATACAGTTGAAGATGTCTTCTCCGGTTCCTGTGCTATGCATGCTATGCACTGATGCTAATTCTTGTGCGACATTAAAGTCATTGTCGACGCCACGGATAAATACTAGAAGTTGTGTGTCACACACATCATTAGATTCATCAAGTGCGAGAGAATAAATCTGAAAATTTTGTGTTTTGCCTGCAATTTGATTTAATATATTACTTCTTATATCCTCATTTCTACGAACAAAAGTGTTTGGCACACGTCTGAGGATTTTTAACGGATATGCTTTTCCTGGGCATAACTCCACCACTGCTTCCATCAAACACTCTTTGACCAGGCATCGGTGAATGGCTTTCCTCTTTTAGCTAACTCATAAGCTTCTTTGTAATTGGCCATGATTGAAGCTTCACTATCTGGGTAAGAACACCTTGTTGGGAAAGCATCATGTGTTGTATTGATTCAATTTTTTTACCGAACGCTGTGTTCGTGTGAACTGGGAATAACTTGGTTTATGGTTCATCTCATAGAGTCAACGTACATTGTACTCCTTCGAAACTGCAACAGTTTCGTGGCATACGACACACAAGGCTTTATCACCTACTTGTACAAAAGTACTTTATGTCCCATACTTCATTAAACAAGCGGCACTCACTCTGCACTGTTCTTTTCCATCTTCCTTCCATAAATAAAGGGCATATCTAAAAAATGAAAAGATTAGAACTAAAATTTGAACAAATGTTGACATACAAATTGTTACAAGCAACACAATTCTTAACTTTAAGTGACTGAAAATGAGGGTTTGTTAGTTTTACTATTTATAAATATTTCATGTTGCTGCGGGCAGCAGTAGTGTGCATATTAATTGGGACAGAGGTGAAATAAGGCAATTGTTTGGAAATTTAATGTTTATTTGAAAAATACACGGCAATGATATGACAGATAATTTATTTAATAAAAGATATGACTACTCTTTGCATTGCTACATGATTTGGCATGGAATCAATGTTGAACACATTGTGTCAAGCTTTTCGTTGTGGTACCAGGTCCTAATAACAGCAATAATTAGCTTCTTCACAGTTGAACAGTTCAAATTTGCTATTCTGTTTCATAAATTCTCAACTGGGTTGAGGTCAGGAGACTTTCCAGGCCAATTTAGAATGATTAGCCAACTTTCTTCGAAGAATATCAGCATTTTTCTGGAAGTGTGGCATGGAGCAAGATCCTGCTGGAAAATGCCTTTTCCATCAAGAAAATCTAACCATAATGGGAAGCGAATGGGCTGCCAGGATTGCCTTGTATTTGGCACTGTTCAGCGTTCCCTCTAGCAGTAAAACTACCCCAACACATCTTCTTAAGTGGGCGTTTTGGCGCGTGTTGAATGTGCCCAAATGCCCCTTATCTGAAAATATAACTTTTCTCCATACATCTCTCGTCCATCCCTTATGATCAAATGCCCACTGCAGCCGATGTTTCTTCATAGCAGCAGTCAGTAACTGTTTAACGTATCCTTTTTGTTAGTGTGACTTTGTAAATGGTCCAAGTCGGACCGAAACGTCGTCGTAAGCTCCTCTCTATTTTATATGTGCGGGTTGTGTGTGTATTGTTTAACGGTTTTCTCGAAGTTCTGCCAACTTCAGCAGCCTTCGTCGAACAGTTGAAGAATCAACATGAAGTGGAATAGTCTAGAAAGTGACGTAGTGGAGGCAGGAACCATACATAGTTTTAAGACGAGGTTTGATAAAGCTCATGGAGCAGGGAGAGAGAGGACCTAGTAGCAATCAGTGAAGAGGCGGGGCCAGGAGCTATGATCGACCCCTGCAACAACAAATAGGTGAGTACACACACACACACACATATATATATATATATATATATATATATATATATATATATATATATATATATATATATATATATATATATATATATATATATATATATATATATATATATTAAAATTTAGCTTAAAAATCGCTAGTTTAAATTAGATTAGGTTACGTTTCTAAGTTGGGTTTGGTTAAAAAATGTTTTTTTTTATATCACTGAAAATTTGAAGCTTTTTCGATAAGGTGTTTTTAAATTATAAACGAAAAAAAAAATGAAAAATAAAAAAGAACGCAGTAGCTGAGAATATGTACTGGCTCTGAATTAAAACCATTCGAAATATATTCCATTTAAGGACTTACTAAACTGATGAGACTTATAAACGCCATTTAAAAGAAAAGTTTCATTTTTTTCCGTCATCTCTTCTAACTTATATTCTATTAAACATTATCTACACTCCTATTAGAACAAATAATTTATTTTTTGAGAAAATGGAATTTGCATACCTTCTCTGAGCTACGAGACAAAAACAGATGTGAGACTAAAGCAAAATTTTGCAACCTTTCGTTTAAGTTAGACAGATCAACGTTGAGGTTTGAAGCACTTCGGATGAGTCATTCGCAAATTAACATAAGAAAACTAATAGTTTAATTAATTTGTTTTCAATAAAATTGGCAAATAGGTATCTATACATCCATAAAACAATCCGTTGTCGATAAAAGTACGCTTGTATTTATGCTATGAAGCCGATCCATAGGTGGCATTCCCATTTAAAGCACAGAAACTAATTTTTTTAATAAAAGTGGCAAATTTAAAACACAGCTCAAGTCAACGCAAAATTTTCCTTTAGTAATGTACACCATAGATGAAAGTTTGAAGTCGATCACAAACGTATTCTTCGATAATTGATTGAAATCTAATGTTTTTAGTTTATTAATTATTCTACTCACGGACAGGAAAGATTCGACCCCATGGCAAGCCAGAGCTGACATGCCACTGGGATGAACCTCTCCTGTTCCATGAGCTGCTTACATTCGTGCTATTATGATTTCGTGGTCAGAGTTTTGAATTATGTTAATAAATTAGACAATTTGCATCTGCAGTGCCTAAAGTTATGGAATTTCCTCTTGCCTTCAAGATGTATCGGCCATTTAAAATTTTTGAAGAATAAATTATTACACGACAGAAACTTCGCTTTAAAAATAAATGGTTCAAATTAACTCCTACAACCTCGGTACCAGTCCCAACCATCTTCTAAGTAGGAAACACAGTGTTGAAAGTTTGATGTCGATCAAAACAGGTTTTCTCAAGTAAAAACACAGAAACTAAATTTTGTAAAATTAAGCAAAGAGCACTGACCCTTACCATACTTGCATGATATATGTCCTAGGTGGAGTACACCAGCGTTGAACTGTGGTATTCTAAAAGTTTTACAAATATACTCAGGAAAAACTAATAAAAATAACGAGAACAGTGTTTGGCGGCGGCGTAGTAAAATTGGTGTGATTTATAGTATTGTTGAGTTGAGCAAACGTTGTTGTTTCCATTAATTTTTAATACCATAAAATTAGTAAATTAAACATGACGTAATTATTCAGTGCTTATTAGTTGTGTCAATGTTAGGGTTTCCTCGAGGTAAACATTAATAATGAGGCTCTCCCTACATAGGATGGGTTACCATGTATGACCTTGCTGGAACACGTATCTTACACGTGTTTACGGGGAAAACGTTTGTTTGTAACTGTTCTCTCGTCTAATTGATGTTATTTCGAATATTTGCTGTGCAGGTATAAGCTTAGAAGATGGCTACAACCTTGCGATGGTCAATTGTAAATAATGAGTATTAGATAACGATGATACTGATGGTACAATATCACCCTTCCTCCTACCATTTCTCTGTTTACACAGCCCCAACCTCAGGAAAAGCAAGTTCTTATATATATATATATATATATATATATATATATATATATATATATATATATCTATATATATATATATATATATATATATATCGTGCCGAATAGGTAAATCTGATCAATTAGCAAGAACTCGTTTAAAATTAAGTCCTTTCTAAAATTTTAAATTAAGTCCTTTCTAAAATTTTCTCTTATACATTTAAAGATATTTTCTCATTTATGTTAATATAGAAATTAATGATTTTGTACCAAAAGCACCTTAGGAAACTCACCTAACCTACACACACACACACGCGCGCGCGCGCGCGTAAATTAATGCTGTTTTAATATTATCTTCATAATCAATGTAACTAATATATGTTAAAACAGAAAAATTTATATACGTATTTTCTGGTGTTCTCGTTGAAAACTGATGCCGGCGTCCCCATTTTAATAATAATTTAATAATAATGAAATGATTGAATATTACCAGTGAATGACGCGAAGATCTGGTGGCGCTGAAGCCTCGTGACACATGTAAGTGATATATTTCATATACTCAGAATACTTAATAAAATGCTGACATCATTTAATTGCATATTTTTCAGAGTTACTACATATTAAAATGTCACACTAAAAATAAAGGTTAATTACTATATTACCAATGAGATCAACACTAATACACGCTACTCTTATGTTTATTACAGTGTACCCCAGTGTTCAACACTACACACAAGGGTTGAGTACCATCGTACTCGTGTGTCCAACACTATACGCGAAGGGTGAGTACTATTGTACTCATTTGTTCATCACAATATAATGCAAAGGAGTTGAGTGTCATTGTACTCTTGCTCAACACTACGATTGTATGTTAACCATTTAACCCACGTGATTGATTCTTTGCAGTTGCTCAACTACTAATGTACCTGTTAAATAATGTGCTTTATCATATAATCAGCGAACCTTGTTTTTATGTTCACTTGTACGACACTGGTTATTGAGTGTCTTATTCACCACTTTATTTTAACGAATCTGATTACCTCCCATTCCGCAGGCACTATAGAACCCCTACTGGTTTTGCTCTTTCCCATGAATAAAATAAAGCAAGTCTTTAATGGCTGATACATTTTATGAAATGGGTGAAATGTTTTTAATACTAGGCTGTGTTGGTGCAAATTTTGTTGGATTCTGTTTCGGACAAAAACGTTTTAAGTTTCTTCTATGTGTTGGCCATTTGTGTAATGTACTAATGTTGTGCAATGATCTTGAGGTATGCAGATATTAAGTGCATTTAAAAGTTCATTAAGTATATTTATCCTAAGATAACCTAGTAAAGTCAAACACTCTTGACTTATTTCTGACCAGAAGATACATTCTTCACTTATTTTACAGAATCCAATTTAATTAGTAAGAGTGGCACATTCAACCACACACAACTTATTATCAAGGTAAAACTGCCTTTGTGGAAACCATATTGCCACTAAAAGTTTGAAGCCAAGTAGAAGAGGCATTCCTCAGATATTGAACAAAATCTAACAAAATTTGCACCTATACAACTTGATACCAAAAAATGTTTTAACCATTTCATAAAATATATCAGCCATTATATATTGATGAATGGAATTGCTATATTTTAATCATGGAAAACAATTAAACCAGTAAGGGTCATATAGTGCCTGTGGAATGAGAGGCATTCACAATCGATCCAAGGAAATGGAGAATACCTCCATTTCCTTGGATCGTGAGCTTTTAACAGCAACAAGACACAATCCTGAAATAATGTAAAATAATACCATATTATTTTAAGAATAAAGATAGCAAAAGGGCGCCTACACACTATTAACAGTAGTAACCTGTTCTAAGAATAATGCACCAGCGTTAAAATTTTGAAGCCGATTAGAAGAGCTTTTGTAAACTTTTCACTCGGAAGCCATTTTCTAGAATGATCTATATAAACTGCGCAAAGAGCACTTGCACTTTAGAACTGTTCCACAAACCTTCACCTAGTAGTAGCTGAATACTGTTGAACATTTGAAACCAATTAGATAAGGCGTGCTGCAGTTATATACGAAAGCCTATAAGTCAGAAGAAGACCAGAACACCGAAACTTACAATGTTCCAGCGCTGATATTAATTTTAATTGTATTTAAGGGCTCACTAAAATCGGGATAATAAAAAAAAAAAACACGTGTTTTCAATATTACTAATTTTTTTCAGTTCTATTCTAATTAAAACTTTTTACATATTACTCAGTTTTTTCAGTTCTATTCTAATTAAAACTTTCTGCAATCTTCTGTATAAGAAAAACATTACCAATTTTGTTTGTTAAGAAAGTCCAATTTATTAAAAAAAAATTACAAAGTTAGCAAATTGGCACAAAGACCAGATTTATTTCAAAAATATTTCAAGTTAAGATACATAAGCACTTCATTATTTGAAACCGACCAGAAGCTGGTACATGGAAATCATTTTATGTAACATAAAATGGTAATTTAAAATTGACACAACTCAAAGTGAAAGCCAAGTTTTCTTTGTATAAAGTGCATCAACAATGTAATTTTGAAGCCTTTTAGAAAAGGCATTCTTCACTAAGTGCTCTAAATACATCGCTTCCAAGTTTTTGAACAATTTCGTTCAGATTTCCACCTTGTGATCAAAACTTATAAGGTGTCTTCCTGTTTAATAAATGCATCGACAACAATATTTTGAAGCCGATAAGAAAAGACATTTTGTAACTACTGAGAGAAAGTCAATATCACTATGTTGACTTATGGCGCCCAATAGCAATATGGACTACGCTTGCTCCTCATGGTACTCTGCCTTGACAAAAAAAAAACTGAAAGATAAACTGCAAATCACCCAGAACAAAATGGTAAGATTCATCCTGGACCTGGGACCAAGAGAACATGTAGGCCAGGATGAATTACAACAATTGGATATACTGAATATTGAAGACAGAGTAAAACAACTTAAGTTGAATCAAGTTTATAAAATTGCTCACAAACAGTGTCCAGAATATCTTTCTACCAATTTTGTCAAGGCTGGGAACCAAAGCAGTCTTAGTACTACGGGGAGAGAGCACAACTTTGTAGTACCCACAGTCAGTGGCCAGGCTTCAAACATCTTTTATTTTACAACAATAAAGGAATGGAACAGACTGCCTGCACATGTCAAAGCCAGTCATAGCATGAACCAGTTCAAGAAGAGAGCCAAGAGGTACCTAATGAATGTAGCAACAGAAAGGGAGGAGAATGATTTTTTATTTTTTAGCTAACATACATGTAAATGTAAATAACTCTTTTTACCTTATTCCTAGTATATATCATTTATAGTATAATAACATATATCTCCTACAGTGTATAATATTAAGGTATTAAATGGACCCCAATGGAAATAAGTCACTCTGTCTGACTTTTTAGGGTTATCCTAGGTTTTCTACACATAAGCTGCTATGTATGATAATCTATGTAACTGTTTTTGTGTATACCTGAAAAAAACATACTTACTTACTAACTTTGCTCTCTGGAAAATGTTCCAGAAATGCTCAGAAGAGGTTTTCTCCAATCATCACACGAGTTCCAACGATTCCAAGTTTTATATATAAATTAAGTACTACATTGATAACTTTGCCCTCACACTAAACTTAATGTGTATTATCCTGACCATAAAATGCATCAGGTATTCAATAATGAAGCCGTTCAGAATAGGTAGACTTAAGCATATTTAACGTGATTTAACGAGAATAAAATTTCCACACTATTTTACACATAAAAGTGGCAAATTTTCAGCAGCCTTACACTTGAATTTCACTCCGCCTTTTCTTTGTATCAGGAGACAGCATTTTTTCAACTTTCGAAGTCAATAAGTAGAAGGTTTTGGGAGTTATCAAACTCATAGCAGAATGCTGGGTATAGGTCTTACCTACAGGGCACCAGTACATACCAGCTGTTTCAGTAATGTTACCCTGGTTACCAGACACCAATGATGAAAAATTGAAACTGATCGGATGAGTCGTGTCTTGAGAAAAATAAAAACGATAAGTTGTAAGAAGAAAAAAGAAGAAAAATACTGAGGCAGCCATTTAACCCCCATTGGGGACACTTAATTGCCCTGATTGTTAAAAAAAAATCACATTATTCCGATACTCAAAAACATTTACATTACCCCAATACTCGAAAAGAATTAATATTTCACAGACATTAAAAAAATCGAAATTCTTCAATATTCGAAAGCAAATCACACTACCCAGATACTTCAAAAAAATAACTCTTGCACTTAAATAAAAAAAAATATATAAATTACTCAAAAAAAATAATAAAAATTACCAGTTCAGTTCAGACTCTCAGGTAAGGACCCACTAGGGGCGAGGGGGAAGTGGGGACAGACGAAGAATAGCCGGTGAGAGGAAGAACTGAAGGAGAAGAGAAAGAGTCAGGACTAAACCCAACAGTCTAACTACATAAGATAAATTTTTTTTTACCATAACTCTAATTCAAATTTACCTGATATTCAAAATTCCAGAAATGTGTAAACAGGTTAAGTTTATCTAATGCGTCGCTTGCTTCCTCGAAAAAATGCAATTAAAATCAGTAATTATATTTAGATAATATTAATGTAATTATTAGGATGTTCATTAATGGCCGGAAGGCAATTAGCGATAATAATAATTAAAATACTTAACTCTAACATAAAATTTTCCAGGGAAATACATCATGTTTGTAGAAGAGTAATACATACCAGCGTTACTGCTACTGTTGTTACAGTGACCTCTACTACAGTACTGTTACATTGACTTCTACTACAGTACTGTTACTGCTACTATTGTTACAGTGACTTCTACTACAGTACTGTTACAGTGACTTCTACTACAGTACTGTTACTGCTACTGTTGTTACAGTGACTTCTACTACAGTACTGTTACTGCCACTGTTGTTACAGTGACTTCTACTACAGTACTGTTACTGCTACTGTTGTTACAGTGACTTCTACTACAGTACTGTTACTGCTACTGTTGTTACAGTTACTTCTACTACAGTACTGTTACTGCTACTGTTGTTACAGTGACTTCTACTACAGTACTGTTACTACTACTATTGTTACAGTGATTTTTACTACAGTACTGTTACTACTACTACTACTATTGTTACAGTGACTTCTACTACAGTACTGTTACTACTACTATTGTTACAGTGACTTCTACTACAGTACTGTTACTACTACTATTGTTACAGTGACTTTTAATACAGTCCTGTTACTACTAATATTGTTACAGTGACTTCTACTACAGTAATGTTACTACTACTATTGTTACAGTGACTTCTACTACAGTACTGTTACTACTAATATTGTTACAGTGACTTCTACTACAGTAATGTTACTACTACTATTGTTACAGTGACTTCTGTTACAGTACTGTTACTACTACTATTGTTACAGTGACTTCTACTACAGTACTGTTACTACTACTATTGTTACAGTGACTTCTACTGCAGTAGTGTTAAGTAAAAGGACACAAATGCAACTAATGTGACATTTTATTGTGGCAACGTTTCAGGCCGGCTTGACAAAGCTCCTGGAGAGCGAAACGTTGCCACAATAAAATGTCACATTAGTTGCATTTGTGTCCTTTTACTTAACATATTGTCGGTAATTCTACCAATATTAATACAGTAGTGTTACTACTACTGTTGCTACAGTGACTTCTACTACAGTACTGTTACTACTGCACCTACAGCAAGCAATACAACTACTGCTGCTACTACAGCTACCGCTGCTGCTGCTTCTGATGTTTCCGCTTCTGCTTCTCGTAATGATGCTACTATTACTGCTACTGCTACTATTACTGCTCCTGCTACTATTACTGCTACTGCTACTATTACTGATCCTGCTACTATTACTGCTACTGCTACTATTACTGATCCTGCTACTATTACTGCTACTGCTATTATTACTGCTTCTACTATTACGTTAATTCCTACTATTACAACTACTACTATAGTTACTATATCTACGACTGCCACTACTACAAATACTACTTGTGTTACTATTACGACTGGTACTACTACTACTTGTTCTACTAGTACCATCACCACCAAGACCGCTGTCAATATTAGCTCTGGTAATTAGGTATCATCGTCGGGGCACTTATTGGTGACTGCCCCATTGAGTGTTTCTTCCTGCGAGGTTTACTTTTAAAACATGAAAACGTCTTACAAGATCGGGTTCAAATTTTCAACGCTGGTGTACTGCAACCAAGGAAAATGTTCATGGAACTATTGCCATCTTTGAATAGAAAATTTGTGATTTAGGTTTCTGTGCGATAATTTAAGGAAGCCTCTTCAGATTTTCAAGTTTCAAAGCGAGTGTATTTGTGCTCTGTAGGTTTCAGGTTTTCTTGAAAAATAATGACATTGTTTTAAGTGCAGTAACTTGTAAACATCTCTTATGATTGGCTTCAAATCCTCTGCGTTGATGTTCAACCGCATTAGAAACTTCTGCCGCCCTTTGGCGTGTAATGAAATAGAGGGTTGCTGGGCTTATGAGGTAGAGGGGCCTGACCTGTGGGATACCATTCTTGGATCACGCATGGGTTTGTGGGATACAGGGATACCCTTCTTGGATCACGCCTGGGTTTGTGGGATACAGGGATACCCTTCTTGGATCACGCCTGGGTTTGTGGGATATAGGGATACCCTTCTTGGATCACGCCTGGGGTTGTGGGATACAGGGATACACTTCTTGGATCACGCCTGGGTTTGTGGGATATAGGGATACCCTTCTTGGATCACGCCTGGGGTTGTGGGATACAGGGATACCCTTCTTGGATCACGCCTGGGTTTGTGGGATATAGGGATACCCTTCTTGGATCACGCCTGGGTTTGTGGGATACAGGGATACCCTTCTTGGATCACGCCTGGGTTTGTGGGATACATGGATACCCTTCTTGGATCACGCCTGGGTTTGTGGGATACAGCGATACCCTTCTTGGATCACGCCTGGGTTTGTGAGATACAGGGATACCCTTCTTGGATCACATCTTGGTTTGTGCGATACAGGGATACCCTTCTTGGATCACGCCTGGATTTGTGGAATACAGGGATACCCTTCGTAGATCACGTCTGGGTTTGTGGGATACAGGGATACCCTTCTTGGATCACACCTGGGTTTGTGGAATACGGGATACTCTTTTCGGATCACGCTTGGGCTTGAGGGATACTGGGAATACCCTTGTCGCATCTAGCGGTCTCAGAAACACATCTGGTTCGCAAATTGTTGCGGTTATCCGCGCGTCTTTTTCCAACGCAGGGCTGTGAAAATTATTGGTCTCTCTTGTAAATAGAGTTTTGGAAGCGGCAATCAGCAATTACGGGTGGTAAGTATCTAATTAAGTGTGATAACTACCTAATTATGGGTGGTAAGTACCTAATGGCGAATGTTGATATGTATTGCGAGTGAGCTGTCAGTGTACTAGTGATGGGAACGGTGTGGATTAGTGAGGTCAGCTCGTCTCTTGTACCAGGAGTCTACCTGGAGGGTGAACCGGGGGTCAACGCCCCACGGCCCAGTCCTTGACTCTGCCTCCTGGTGGATCAGGGCCTGATCAATCGCACGATAGTCCATCGTACGAACCACAGCCCGGCTGGTCGGTTGTTGTCCATCTCCCTCTTGCAGGCAGCCAGGGGTCTGTTGGTAGTTCCCCTTATGCATGGTGGGAGGCTGTTGAACAGTTTTGGGCCCCGGACACTTACTGTGTTTTCTCTTAGTGTATTAATTGCCCCCCTACTTTTCACTGGGGAAATGTTGCACCGTCTGTCCAGTCTTTTGCTTTCGTAGGGAGTGATCTCTGGGTATAGATTTGGAACCAACACACTTGTTCGTGTACATGAACCAGCATCTACACATGTTCCTATACTTGTTTCTGTACTTGTTCCAGTTCAAGTACAAGTACCTGCAGCTGCCTGTCTGTACCTGTATCTGATCCTGTACTTAAACGAAGACCTGCACTAGTACCTCTACCAGAACTAGCACCTACACTTGCACCTACACTTGCACCTGCACCTACACTTGCACCTACACCTACATTTGCACCTGCACCTACACTTGCACCTACACTTGCACCTACACTTGCATCTGCACTTGCACCTGCACCTACATTTGCACCTACACTTGCACCTACACTTGCACCTACACTTGCACCTGCACCTACACTTGCACCTACACTTGCACCTGCACCTACACTTGCACCTGCACTTGCACCTGCACCTACATTTGCACCTACACTTGCACCTACACTTGCACCTACACTTGCACTTACACTTGCACTTACACTTACACTTGCACCTTCACTTGTACCTACACTTGCACCTTCACTTGTACCTACACTTGCACCTACACTTGCACCTAAAGTTGCATCTACACTTGCACCCACATGTACAGTTGCACCTACACTGGCACCTACATTTGCACCTGCACTTGGACGTGCACCTGCACTTGGACGTGCACCTGCACTTGCACCTACACTTGCACCTACAATTGCACCTACACTTGCACTTACACTTGCACCTACACTTGCACCTTCATTGCGCCTGCACTTGCACCTACACTTACACCTTCAATTGCACCTACACTTGCACATACAGTTGCACCTGCACTTGCACCTACATTTGCACCTAAAGTTGCACCTACACTTGCACCTCCACCTACACTTGTACATACACTTGCACCTACACTTGCACTTGCACCTACACTTGCACCTACACTTGCACTTGCACCTGCACTTGCACCTGAACTTGCACCTACACTTGTATCTACACTTGCACCTGAACTTGCACCTACACTTGTATCTACACTTGCACCTACACTTGCACCTACACTTGCACCTACACTTGCACCTGCACTTGCACCTGCACTTGCACCTGAACTTGCACCTACACTTGTATCTACACTTGCACCTACACTTGCACCTGCACTTGAACCTGCACTTGCTACTACACTTGCACCTACACTTGTACCTACACCTGCACTTGCCCGTACACTTGCACCTACACTTGCACCTACACTTGCACCTACACTTGCACCTACACTTGCACTTGCACCTACACTTGCACCTACACTTACACCTACACTTGCACCTGCACCTACACTTGCACCTTCACTTGCACCTACACCTACACTTGCACCTACACTTGCACCTGCACCTGCACTTGCACCTACACTTGCGCCTGCACTTACACTTGTACCTACACTTGCACCTGCACCTGCACTTGCACCTGCACTTGCACCTACACTTGCGCCTGCACTTACACTTGCACTTACACTTGCACCTACACTTGCACCTACACTTGCACCTACTCTTGCACCTGCACGTGCACTTGCACCTACAGTTGCACCTGCACGTACACTTGCACCTACACTTGCACCTACACTTGCACCTGCACTTGCACCTACATTTGCACCTACACTTGCACCTACACTTGCACCTGCACTTGCACCTGCACTTGCACCTACACTTGCACCTACACTTGCACCTACACTTGCACCTACTCTTGCACCTGCACGTGCACTTGCACCTACAGTTGCACCTGCACGTACACTTGCACCTACACTTGCACCTACACTTGCACCTGCACTTGCACCTACATTTGCACCTACACTTGCACCTACACTTGCACCTGCACTTACACCTGCACTTGCACCTACACTTGCACCTACACTTGCACCTGCATCTACACTTGCTCCTACATTTCCACCTACACTTGCATCTACACTTTCACCTGCATCTGCACTTGCTCCTACACTTCCACCTACACTTGCATCTACACTTGCACCTACACTTGCACCTGCACTTGCAACGGCACATACACTTGCACCTGCACTTGCACCTACACTTGTACCTACACTTGCACCTACACTTGTATCTACCCTTGCACCTGCACTTATACCTCACCAATCATCTGTAATTCTATAATTTATTTTCCCAAATAAATTATATTGAATGAGGTGGCGATTTCAGGCCTAAAAATAGTTATGTCCAACACATTTTGGAAAATGTTGGAGATTCAGTTAATTATATTTTTCCGTGTCATTTGCCCAGATGTTTAGGTAATGACGCAATTAGGGAATTACGCGAGCGAGGTAGTTGAATGTGTGGTTGTAACGAGTGTGTGTGTTAGTCCCTGGCTAAGAATGTATTAGTCCCTCGCTAATATTGTGTGAGTTAGTCCTCTGCTAAGTGTGTGTGTGTGTGTGTGTGTGTGAGTTAGTCCCTGGCTAAGAGTGTGTGTGGTAGTTCCTCGCTGTGTGTGTATTAATCCCTCGCTAAGATTATGTTAGTACCTTGCTAAGTTTTTTTTGTGTGTGTGTGTGTTAGTACCTTGTTAAGTGTGTGTATGCTTGTCACCGGGAAGAAGTGAGTGTGCTTTCTTATATTCTTTGGTTTTAGAGGATTACTCAATACACAGTTTCCAGAGTAGGTATGCCCATGAGGCCGGGAACCAATAGTGACGGTGATTGAAGCTTAAAAAGCGGAGCAGCAGCTGCGAATCGACTCCCACAGAGGGAACACAGAAACAAGGGGACACAATTGGAAGCTGAAGACTCATATGAGTCAAAGGGATGTTAGGAAGTATTTCTTCAGCCACAGGGTGGTCAGGAAGTGGAATAGTCTAGCAAACGATATAGTGGAGGCAGGAACCATACATAGTTTTAAGACAAGGTATGATAAAGCTCATGGAGCAGGGAGATAAGAAACCCAGTAGCGGACAGTGAAGAGGCGGGGCCAGGAGCTGAGTCTCGACCCCTGCAACCACAATTAGGTGAGTACAATTAGGTGAGTACACTCACACACACACACACTCACACACACACACACACACACACACACACACACACACACACACACACACACACACAACACAAACATCATTTTATACTTAAGATTAATCAAGAAATCACAAACCGGTCTTACGTAGTAGAAAAAAGATGGCCAAGTGCCTTAAGAGCGAAAGTAGCGAGTAAAACCTTGGGATTTTCGTCTCCACCGCTACAGTCTCTCCGTTATATCCTTGATAGCTTATCACTGTGGCGTCTAGTGTGGGGGAGGAGAGAGCCGCTCTTATCTTATGACTAGTAATAACTTTAATTATCTTCTGACAAATAATAACTTGAATTATCTTACGATTAATAATAATTTTAATGAGAATGGTTTGTATCCATATTTTAATAATAATAATAATAATAATGTTTAATATATTAGTTTTTATTATTGGCTGTAATAGTAGCAGCAGTAGTAGTACTACTTGTAAACTAATAGCAGTAGTAGTATTAATAGTAGTAAAATAATAGCAGTAGTAGTAGTAATAGTGGTAAACTAATAGTAGTAATAGTGGTACTACCACTGATGCTATTGTTACTGGTTGAACTGTCTCCTAGCTTCTGTTATGAGGACTGGTAACAGGATGTTTCCTGGGGCCCCTGCGCTTGGTTCCAGATCAGTCTTATTTCATTGCTACTCTTCACTGGAGTTGTTTTGCTCCATCTGTCGTACCTCTCCTTTCTTTGCCGCTTTTGAACTGGTGCAAATTATGAGATATCTTTCTTGCCTTCACTCCACAGAGTACAATATGTGGAATTTTAAGAGTTGCTGATGATAGAGATGCTCACCAGAATTCACAAGGGGAGTAAAAATTTGTTTTACATTATGCAAATCTACAATTTCACTTCTCTTAAATAGAGCGGTTAGTGAAGAGCAACACTGGACTCTAAAGTGTACAAGTGTCATGAGGAATATCATTATTAACTTGGTATCTCTTATTTTAAGGTTCCAGTTATTCACTCTATTATTGTTCTTGGAACATTGTTACGTTCATTGAATATAAATTCCTCTGACATGGTAACCGGTGATCGAACGGGAATCGAACTCCAGACTGAAGCATGGTGGTTGCAACAGACCAACTTGCCCTCTGAAACACAGAAATCGTTTCTCTGTTGTAATAACAGTGAAATAAATTGGTGACTGATGAACGCACTTTCAACAGTGAAAATCTATGCTGTTTTCTGTTCAACACACTTTCTATTGTCTTTATCTTATATTTAATTTTCCTCCTTCGTAGTAAGTTATAAGGTTATTTTTATGACGTGTGGACAACCTAACCAAATTTAACCTAACCTAATCTAATCTAACAGATAAATTTTCTGCACACCGCATGAGAATTCCACAAATTTTTATGGTAAAGAAGATGGGCTGAATAGAAAGGCAATACTATTCTAATAATGTTAGCAGGGGACACCAACTGCAACCACGGAAAGAAGCAGATTAGAGTAAAAAATATATATACTGCGATCAGCAGTGATTGGAACCCACGAATCTCTGCGACCACGAGAGAATGAAATTAGTTCTGTTGTTTCTCGTCCGCCAAATGTACCTGGAGCTATACAGTATTGTTGCGTCATAGGCTAAGGCGTCAAGGGTCTGGTCTATTACTCCTGTGGTGGGCTACACTAGGTACATTGAGACACTGATATACGAGTGTAAATATGCAGAACAAGCTACATGGGGACAGAATATATATACATATATATATATAATATATATATATATATATATATATATATATATATATATATATATACACTGTGAATGAATCCAGTGACTGAGACACAGTCACAACAGGTTAGCGATCGCTGACACTTCCTAGCAACAACACTATAAATAGCACGTTTGACTGGTCATGTGGGCAGTAGAGGTCGTTGATGCTGGCCTCCGTGGACTCTCGTCACACCGGCTCGTATGCAACTTTATGTTTTTTGTGTGTTTCTCAGTACCGTAAGTGTGGCAGATGTGCCGAGACGTGCATCGGGAGATCAGCTCACAGAGTTGTGCTGTGACGTCAATTCAGAAATGTTATTAGACTTTCTTTAACTCAAAGAGATATCTTGTTGCTAAGTTATCCATAACTTTTTGGTACTGTGTGTGTGTGTGTACTCACCTAATTGTGGTTGTAGGAGTTAAGTCATAGCTCCTGGCCCCGTGAGTGAGTGTGTGTGTGTGTGTGTGTGTGTGTGTGTGTGTGTGTGTGTGTGTGTGTGCGTGCATGCGTGTCAGGTGAAAGCTGTGTTAACATTACTGTCTGCAAAATAAAAATTGAAAAGGGAAAAAGCAGGCAACAATAGACCACATGATCTACAGGAAGAAGGAGTATGTAGTCTTAACTAAATAAATATAAAGCGGTAACATCTCATTATGTCTAGTAAATAGACAAGGTTAGGATAAAATAGCTGAAGGCTCTCTCCTAGTCCTCCACTCCATCCAGCAATATTACTTAATGCTTTCATGACGTATAAAGAAACGTGCATGAGTAATTAATAGGAAAGTTGGAGATAAAGTCTGATTCCTACTGCTATGAATATTTTTACTTTTTACCCTTATTGCTATGACTGCTGCTACCCCGACTACTATTATACTCTGAGTGACTCACTGTCCGCTGATAATAAACTAACGTCAGGAGTCCTCAGAACATAGCCAGGCCCTCCACGGTATCTATTTGAATCTCATGTTTGCAAAGTGCTTCTCCAGCTGGTTCTTCAATGACTATATTGTTTTTACACTTACAGCTTCAGTGGGCAGTCCAGACCAGTAATTAAAACTACAAATAAAGATTTATCCTCACAATGGTGGAGATTTCATTCAATTGTTTCGGGCTACTGGCACGCTTCCCACTTCAGTTCGTAGTTTTGGAATATATTGAATTCTTCCAGTTTCGCAAACAAATTGAGTGAAAAATAAAACTCCCAGTCTCGTTTTTTTTTTAAAGAAGAACTGCATCATTTCACAGCTAGTATACAAGATGAAGTCAAAGACACATGTGTAATACCTAAGACACGTGGGAATTTCCAAAGTATTGAGCACCTTCTTTCAAGTCTGGAGGACTAACTACTTCATCTTTCACTGTCTCCAGTATATAATCTCTGTAATGAACTGGAAACAAAAAGCCAATGGTTGGCTAAATGTCTTCATAATCAAGTTAATCCAGGTATTACACATGTGTCTTAGTCGTCAATAAGGAGGAACTAGTTTAGTGTTTGGAGTTATTCTTCATATAGTTTGTGATGGTCCGAGCTTAGTTCCTCTTTTCGGTCCCCTCATTTAACTTTTCTTCACTCTCATCAACCTGTCTTCAACTTTTCTTCACTCTCATCAACCTGTCTTCAACTTTTCTTCACCCTCATCAACCTGTCTTCAACTTTTCTAAACACTCATCAACTTGTTTTCAACTTCTGTAAAACCCTCATCAACTTTTGGGCAATATTCAAGGTCTGACAGGCGCATTATGGAATGTGAATACTCTTACCGGTGTTATCTACTGGAAAAATTGTAGCTACGACACTTGAGTTTTGCTGCTGGCAGAGCGACACCTTGGAATCCCTAATTAAGACAATGATGAAGATGATGATGATGATGATGATCATAATGCTGAAAAAATATCGAGATGTTCATAAGTATTCTCAAATATTAACTGTTTTCAAAATGAAGGATAAGAGAGAGAGAGAGAGAGAGAGAGAGAGAGAGAGAGAGAGAGAGAGAGAGAGAGAGAGAGAGAGAGAGAGAGAGAGAGAAGAGGGAGAGAAAGAAGAAAGAGTTAGAGTGAGATAAAGAGAGAGTGAAAGAGAGAGAGAGAGAGAGAGAGAGAGAGAGAGAGAGAGAGAGAGAGAGAGAGAGAGAGTGTGAGAGAGAGAGAGTGAGAGATAAAGAGTGAGAGAAAGAGAAAGAGAGAGAGTGAGAGAGAGTGAAATAAAAAGAGAAAGAAAGAGAGAATAAGTGAGAGAGAGAAAGAAAGAGGAAGTGAGAGAAAGAGAGAGGCAGTGAGAGAGAGAAAGAAAGAGAGAGAGAGAGAGTTCAAATGAGCTGATGTAGGTAACAATTCTTAGCTTGTAAATAAAGTTTAGGAACCCTAAACCTAATCTTGTAAAACCCCGTGAAAATAAGAGGAAAAACACGGAGAGAAAAATAGAGACAGATAGACAGAGAGAGAGAGAGAGAGGGGCTCTCATCTTATCTCCATATAAGGCAACTTGACTTTGGCCACCACAGGTGAGAGGCGAGAGGGGCCAGGAAGCAACCTGAGATTGCTGTGGTAAGTAAGGGAATTGCGGGGGCAGGTGATTTTTATGTGGAAGGGTCGCTAGGTTGTGGTCCATGTACCCAATGAGACCAAGTTAGATTAGGAGTACTAGGGAGGGAGAGTACAGCGAGAGGGAGAGTACGAGAGGGAGGTGATGGATTGATAGATCGACTGGGTGATAATGTACGTATATATTTACATCCATTAAAAATTTCTCAGTCTAACCTCACTCTCTCTCTCTCTCCTGCGTTTCTATCCTTCTCTCATACACATAGATAATGCACGATAGTCCTTGATAGTCCATAATCTAAACAGAAGATAGTCTGCAGCAGATAGTCTCAGTGTGGACCTTCAAGTCCTCTGCTATCTGTCAGTCTTTCTCATGTACGCCCATCAGCTCTCTCTATTTCCGCTAGTTCGTCTGTGCCAGTGGATATATTTACCTTTCATGTTCTACACCTGTATAGTATACCTGTGTCAAGGCTGTTACTACAATATTTAGTGTCATTTTCAGATTTGTTTCAGTAATGTTGCGGCTTTGGTTTGTTAATAAATGTGAAAACTAATCTGGAGATTGTGTTAGTCATTCTGCTGTGTCTACTAGCCGTTCTTCCAACAATCTTAATCATTCTAGTATCGCCTTCAGTCATTATATCATATGAAGTAGCCTTCCTTCTTTCATTATCGTTCTACTGTGGGTGTACCTAATTCTGCTTTCGCTGTTAGTCATTATTCTAACTCAGTGAGCAATTTTATTGTTGCGTTAGTCATTCTACAGTCACTGTTAACCAATCCACCGTTGCTGCTCCTTACCATTTCACCGTTGATGTTTGCGCATTCTACCGCCATTGTTAGCAATGCCACCTTCTTTTTAATCATTCTACCTTCCCTCTTAGTCATTTAACAATATTGATTTGCATTTCACCGTCCCCTTAAGTCATTCAACCCACTCTGTTACTCATGTACCTTCACTTTTCACCATTCTACCTTCGCTGTTAATCATGCTACAATTCCTTTCAGTCATTCTGCTCTTTTACCAATCTGTTTAGGCGTTTGCGGGAGAATGTGATCAGGTCTCTTGATATATGAAGGTACACAGTGATTTGTAGAATGGCCTATGGCAACGTTAGAATGACTAATGGAGACGGTAGAATACTAACAGAAACGGTAAAATGACTAACAGCAACGATAGAATGTCTAATACCGACCGTAGAGTGAATAACTACGACGTTAGGAGGAATAACAAGAGACAGTAGAATGACTATCAAAGACGATAAAACGTTCAAAAACAACGGTAGAATGCAGCAACGACTGTGCAATGACTGACAGCTACGATAAACTGACTAACAGACCCATTAGAATGACTAACAGCGACGACAGAATAATTCATCATTCATGGTACACTACACAGCAGTATCGTACGCAGAGGACTCCAGACCACTCCTGCAACGATACAAGCAACTCCAGGTTACAATAAATTTTCATTAAGCTTATAAAGAAACAATAGTCTACATTATTATTTTGATAATTTTTTCCCTCAGTTAATTGAGTTTGGTGCCTGGCGTAACAAGTCGAGGGACTGGTAAATACCATCGTTGACGGAGTGATGGCAGACTTACATACTTTGCTTTTTTCACAACAGGATGTAATGTGTTTGGGGCAAATAATGAATCGTGTTTGTTGTTGTTGTAGTTGTGGTTGTCGCTGTTATTACTGTTGATGGTGGGCTGATATTTACTTCACGGTCTGGTCTGAACTCGGCCATTAATATATTTTCTTAAATACACAAGCAAGTTCTCCACACTCAAGGAAAAAAGAGATATTTGTCATAATTATACCCACAAGTGTGCTTTAAGCTACACCAGGAAGGGCCAGGGTCGGTCCAGTCACCAGTCAATGTCCAGTCACCGGTCAGTGTGCAGTCACCGGTCAGTGTCCAGTCACCGGTCAGTGTCCAGTCACCGGTCAGTGTCCAGTCACCGGTCAGTGTCCAGTCACCGGTCAGTGTCCAGTCACCGGTCAGTGTCCAGTCACCTCATGTGCATGACTAATAACATCTCATTAACCTTTTTTCTTACAGTTGTAAATGCAATCACTGCAGTAATGTATTTTCGTTCCGATATTTGTGAGCTAATTTCTTACGACATAATTCGACATAATTTTGCATACAACAAAGTGAATACCACGATATAATAATTATTTATTAGGCTACATAGGTTTATTTTAGGTTACGTTAGGTTAGGTTAATTACATTGAGTTTTATGCTACTTAAGTTACATTGAGTTAGATTAGGTTACCTTACGTTAGGCTAAGTTACATTAAGTTCTCTTGCGATACTGAAGTTACATTAGGTTGAGTTACTTTAGGTTAGGTCAGGGTTTTGCCCATTTGTACAAAAGAACATTATCTTAATTGAAAAACCTATTTATGACTGCACATTTGTAATCATACATTATTGCTGGTCTAAGACCCGGCAGTAGAGTGTGTATTTACCTGATGCTGTAGTTGTTGTTATTGTTGCGTTGTCATTAGTTTTGTTGTTGTTGTTGTTATTTTTGCGTTGTTGCTTTTGTTGTTGTTGTTATTGTTGCGTTGTCGTTGCTTTTGTTGTTGTTGTTATTGTTGCGTTGTCGTTTCTTTTGTTGTTGTTATTGTCGCGTTGTCGTCGCTTTTGTTGTTGTTGTTATTGTTGCAGTCGTTGATGTTATTTTTGTTGTCTATGTTGTTTCGAAGTAATTATCATACGTTATAATAAACAAATATCAAATATATCTTTCATACCTACCCGTTTATATATTAAATGTCTTTAAGTTATCATAGTTTTTTGTATGTTATCAATTTTGTCTATAAGTAATCATAATTGTCCGTATGTATGTATATTATCATAGCTGTCTATATGTATAGATGCTATCATAGTTGTATATACGTATGTATGTTATCATAGTTGTCTCTACGTCAGGGCTACTCAAATACTATGAACAAAGGTCCACTTGGACATGTACCAATGTATGCAAAGGTCCGGATACATTTTTTACATAATATTTCATTATGTAAAAAAATTGCGTTTCATATTACCGGTGTTGACTAAGACAATTGTTTCACTGCATATAAGGCGCAGGGTGTTCGAACTGCTGGTGGGGAGACTGAAAGCAAACTGCTGTGTCCAGTCTTCCTTCAAGCAACCATTTTCATCATCAAAATTTCTTCTTTATGTACATGTCATGTCATGTTTCGTTTAATAAGATATGACTAGTTTAGTAAAATGAATAATTTTATATGGAAATAAATATCTGGAGCATTAAAAAAACACAAACTAAAAGTCATATTAAGACTAAAATAATAGCATAATAAGTATGAAAATATCAATCAATTTAATAAACACAAGCTTGGTGAAGCAGTTGTCCTCTGTATTATGAAATTGATCTGTATTTATTAAAATAAAACATGGTTTATGTCCACTCAACATAAATTAAGAACAACCAGAATGAGGAAAATTTTGAACTAATTTGATTAAACATTAATGTGAAGAATTTGATCACAACGATTCAATACTAAAAAACCCACCAACGTACTTATCCATAAAAGAGGTGGGCACATCAAATTAAAATCAAACTTGCTAAAAAACAAATGAGAAAACCCAAAGTCATACCTTGCACAAACGCAAATGCAAAACCTTTCCCGAAATTTAAAGTTGCACCAGGGTGGCCAGACTTCCCAGGCCATATGTTGCACCAGGGTGGCCAGACTTCCCAGGCCATATGTTGCACCAGGGTGGCCAGACTTCCCAGGCCATATGTTGCACCAGGGTGGCCAGACTTCCCAGGCCATATGTTGCACCAGGGTGGCCAGACTTCCCAGGCCATATGTTGCACCAGGGTGGCCAGACTTCCCAGGCCATATGTTGCACCAGGGTGGCCAGACTTCCCAGGCCATATGCGGCCAGACCCTTTTTCCAAAATGCCAAAAAAGTCAACTTCATCGCACAAGTGATAATTACCAATATGAATCACCATTGAATGGAAGAAAATATCACTATTTAGCTATGCTAGAATACTGTATTCCATTCAGTGTATGCATTCCATTCAGATAGAATATTGTATTAATTCCGCTCTTGTGTACCACCTGATCCTGAACGTGGTAACAGCTGTTATTTAACTAAGCTTTCTCCTGAACCCAGCGGTCCAACAAGAACACTTAGAAGGTCCGGATTCGCACCGCGGGCCGCCAATTGAGTACCCCTGCTATAAGTTGTCACCTAGCACGCCCGTCCGTGGATATATATATATATATATATATATATATATATATATGTCGTGCCGAATAAGTAAATTTGGTCAATTAGCAAGAACTCATTTAAAATTAAGTCCTTTCTAAAATTTTCTCTTATTAGTTTAAAGATATATTTTTTTTTCATTTATGTTGACGTAAAATTTAATAATTTTGTACCAAAAGAACCTTAGAAAACTTACCTAATCTTATTATAACAAGCGCAATTTAATTTAGCCCAAACCAATTAAATATAGTTTAGATAAGCTTACAATAATTTAATAATAACCAAACACAATGAAATATAGTTTTTTCGTTAAGATCAGAATGATTTTTGCGAAATTATTTCATACACAAATTTTCGCTTGCCTTATTCGGCAAAAAAGTGTGTTGCTGTTTATGCCAAAATCGCAAGTTTTACCTATTCGGCACGACATATATATATTAAAGGGTTATTCAGTAAATTAACAGTAACATCGTTACTTA
The DNA here is from genome assembly GCA_009830355.1 of Cherax destructor. Lineage (NCBI taxonomy): Eukaryota > Metazoa > Arthropoda > Malacostraca > Decapoda > Parastacidae > Cherax > Cherax destructor. The sequence continues at coordinate 149,677 of WNWK01002209.1, forward strand.
GCTGTGTTAGCTTGGTTTTAAGTAACTCTCTTTCCCTTTCCCTTATAATTTGAAATTAAGAAAGCTAATCAGCCAAAAGCGCAGTTTCTCCTATATATATTTTATCACTGATCTGAGAGATAGTGTAGAATTTTTTTTTATAATTTTCCAGAATATGAAGTATATATATATGTAAAATAATAATGAGTAAATTTAAATAATATAATAATTATGTGTTCAAATAGTGCTGGATTTGACCTTCGAGGGGGAAGAGACGCTGACAATATGCCGATGTATCACTGGTAGTACAATTGAGTGTGGTTAATCCAGCGTCATCGAGGCCGAAAATGGGTTTATCGGCTGGAATCAAGGATTAGAAGTTTATTTAGCGTCCTCTGATGTGGTAAATGGATTTATAACTTGTGAAACAGCTCCAATATGGTTGTATGATGAAAAATGAGAGGACACCAAATCTTCTGTGCAGTCCACATCACATGTGTAATGTATGCTTACCCTTAATTAGCAGTATATATTGCCTTGGCTAATGCATATATTCTGATAGGTATGCATTAGGATGTGGCCTCAATAACTGTGGTAAGTTAATGTCTGCAATTTGTTATTTGTAATTAAAATGATAATATTAAAGTGATAAGAAATTATTCCCAGTCTCTAGGCACCATACTTAATGTCTATCAGTGTTGTGAACCCAACAGCTCTTTCATATATTCAGGTCAAGAAACAACTTATAAAGTCCACTATCTTAGAATTTACTAGCATTAATGGTATAAATTTTTATATATCTAATTTTATAGGCCCAACTTTACTTGTGGGTGGGAAAGTGTGTGGTTGTGGAAGGAGAGACATGATGCAGCCTAATGTCTCTAGAATCCCACGTACCTCTGAGGTACAACTAACATTAGTAAATTCAATAAATTATTGCTTAGTTGTGCCCCCATTAAATTATGTGGAAAATATTTCAGGAATGTGCCTCTGAACCTCATCCCCATAATTTCCCACAGATAGTAAAAAAAATCCCATTAAAGTTGGTATATCTGTGTCTAGCATTAGGAATAGTATTAGGAGAGAAGTAAATAATGAAAATGATTGTTATAGGAATGCAGTTAGAAGTTTGAGTGATAACATGATAACATGAACGTTTATGGAGCAACTTGCAATGTGAACAGCCTGACTGATGTTGTAGTGGCCAGGCTTAGGCTTGGTTACAAGTAATTCTGGCAGTTTGGGAGACACACAGATTATCAAACTAAATGCAAATTATGTGATCAGGCATACGGTCACTGTTTTGAACACTATGTGCTTAATTGTCCACTTATTGGGGAATACAGAGATAGACAGTATAATAACCTATGTGACATGTCAAGATATCTTATTAATGAAAATAAGATACCAGATATACCAAGCAAATTTCCTAAATTTGCATGTAACAGATAAGTGAACTGTCGATATGTTAACCCTTTTGGGGCGTAGTTTCTAGGTCCTTTGTGTATCCATATGCTCTTCTACTACCGTCCACAGGATGGATATGGGGTGCACAATAAACTAGCCACTTCGGTGGAAAAATCTAAAAAAAAAAAAAAAATCTAATCTCATATATAACACTTTTTATACCTTAATTTACATCGACAACTAAAAAAATATGCTTTCGGGCCTCTGCAGTTTTAACTTCATTTTTATATATTATAATTACATATTTTCTGCTGTTTTTTCTCCAGTCTGAGCAAAAAATTACAAGATTGAAATAGTTCAACTTTCTTCAACAGCCAATTCATGTCTGGAACCACAATTGCTGTTGACACCATACAGTATACAGTGATGACACCATACAATATACAGTGTGGACACCTTACCATATACAGTGTGGACACCATACCGTATACATTGTGGACACCATACCGTATACAGTGTGGACACCGTACCATATACAGTGTGGACACCGTACCATATACAGTGTAGATACTATACCATAAACAGTGATGACACCATACAATATACAGCGTGGACACCGTACCATATACAGAGTGCATATACAGTGCGGACACCATACCATATACAGTGGACATATACCATATACAGTGTGGACATCATGCCACATACAGTGTGGACACCATACCATATACAGTGTGGACACCATACCATATACAGTGTTGATGCAATACCATATACAATATGAACACCATACCATATACAGTGTGGATACCATACCATATACAGTGTGGACACCATACAGTGTGGACACCATACAGTGTGGACACCATACCATATACAGTGTGGACACCATACCATATACAGTGTGGACACCATACCATATAAAGTGTGGATACCATACCATATACAGAATGGATTCCATACTATATACACAGTGGACACCATACCATGTACAGTGTGGATACCATACCATATACAGTCTTGACACCATACCATATACAGTGTGGATACCATACCATGTACAGTGTGGACACCATACCATATACAGTCTTGACACCATGCCATATACAGTATGGCCACCATACCATATACAGTGTGGATACCATACCATATACAGTGGACACCATACCATATACAGTGTGTACATCATACCATATACAGTGTGGTCACCATACAATATAAAGTGTGGACACCATACCATACAATGTGTGGACACCATACCGTATACAGTGTGGACACCATACCGTATATAGAATGGGCACTATACAATATACAATGTGGACACCATACCGCGTATAGTGATGACACCATACCGCGTATAGTGATGACACTATACTATATAAAGTGTGGATACCGTACTATATACAGTGTGGACATCATACCATATACTGTGTGGACACCATACTACATATAGTGTGAACACCACACTACATTTAGTGAGGACATTATACCACAGTGTGGACACCAAACTACTTATAGTGCGGACATACCACAAAGTGTGGACACTACACCACATAGCGTAGACACCATACCATATATCGCGTGGACACCACACCCTATAGTGTGGATATCTTACCAAATATAGAATGTTCACTATACCTAATATAGTATGGACATCATACCACATATAATTTGGACATCATACCACATATAGTGTGGACATCATATATACAGTATGGACATACCACATTTAGTGTGGACACCATATCATACATAGTGTGGACACCATATAATATATAGTGTGGTCATCATATCACATATAGTGTGGTCACTGGTCACCATACCATATACAGTGTGGACACCATTTCATATATAGTGTGGTCCCCATATCACATATAGTGTGGTCACTGGTCACCATACCATATATAGTGTGGACACCATATCATATAGTGTGGTCACCATGCCACATATAGTGTGGACAACATTTTATATATAGTGTGGTAACCATACATATATAGTGTGGACACCATATATACAGTATGGTCACCATACCGCATATAGTGTGGACATCATTTTAAAGTGTGGTGACCATACCACATATAGTGTGGACACCACACCAAATGAAGTGTGGTGTCATTTTGATCGATCCGAGGCTATGGGTCCCCACACCCTGTACCTAGAGACGAAGGCATGCAAAGAAGTGAATATACACTTGAGGGGAAGTGTAGCCTTGACAACCATCGTGTACTGGGTAGGGTTGGATTGTAACAAGCCCACCAACAAGTCCTAAGGATTTTTTTTATCCTATATTCTTAAAATTTCATCACGCACAATGTAATCTTTATGGGAATCTTAATGTGTGTGTGTGTGTGTGTGTGTGTGTGTGTGTGTGTGTGTGTGTGTGTACTCACCTAATTGTACTCACCTAATTGTGGTTGCAGGGGTCGAGACTCAGCTCCTGGCCCCGCCTCTTCGCTGTCTGCTACTGGGTCTCTGTTCTCCCTGCTCCATGAGCTTTATCATACCTTGTCTTAAAACTATGTATGGTTCCTGCCTCCACTATATCTTTCTCTAGACTATTCCACTTCCTGACTACTCTGTGGCTGAAGAAATGCTTCCTGACATCCCTTTGACTCATCTGAGTCTTCAGCTTCCAGTTGTGTCCCCTTGTTTCTGTGTTCCCTCTCTGAAACATTCTGTCACTATCTACCTTGTCAATTCCCCGCAGGATTTTGTATGTCGTTATCATGTCTCCTCTGACCCTTCTTTCCTCCAGTGTTGTTAGTCCTATTTCCCTCAAACTTTCTTCATAAGCCAGACCCCTGAGTTGTGGAACTAACCTTGTCGCAAACCTTTGCACTTTCTCTAGTTTCTTTACGTGCTTGACCAGGTGTGGGTTCCAGACTGGTGCTGCATATTCTAGTATGGGCCTGACGTACACGGTATACAGTGTCTTGAACGATTCCTTGTTAAGGTAACGGAACGCTAATCTTAGGTTTGCCAGTCGCCCATATGCTGCCGCAGTTATCTGGTTGATGTGTGCCTCCGGAGACGTGCTTGGCGTTATACTCACTCCAAGGTCTTTTTCCTTTGCCGAGGTTTGTAGCCTTTGTCCGCCTAGCTTGTACTCTGTCAGCGGTCTTCTTTGCCCTTCTCCGATCCTCATGACTTTGCATTTGGAGGGATTGAATTCAAGAAGCCAATTGCTAGACCAGATGTCGAGCTTGTCCAGGTCTGTTTGCAGCCCTGCCTGGTCCTCTTCCGATGTGATTCTCCTCATTATTTTCACATCATCCGCGAATAGAGACACTTCTGAGTCTATCCCGTCCGTCATGTCATTTACATATACCAGGAATAACACTGGTCCTAGGACTGACCCCTGCGGTACACCGCTCGTCACAGGCGCCCACTGTGATACCTCACCACGCACCATGACCCGTTGTTGCCTCCCTTTGAGGTATTCCCTGATCCATTCCAGTGCCCTTCCTGTTATACCTGCTTGTTCTTCCAACTTCTTTTCTAATCTCATGTGAGGAACTGTGTCGAAGGCCTTCCTGCAGTCCAGAAAAATGCAATCAACCCACCCTTCTCTCTCCTGCCTGTGTGTGTGTGTGTGTGTGTGTTTGTACTCACCTGTATGTGGTTGCTGGGGTCTAGTCACAGCTCGTGTGTGTGTGTGTACTCATCTGTATGTGGTTGCAGGGGTCTAGTCACAGCTCGTGTGTGTGTGTTTGTGTGTGTGTGTGTGTGTACTCACCTGTATGTGGTTGCTGGGGTCTAGTCACAGCTCCTGTGTGTGTGTGTGTGTACTCACCTGTATGTGGTTGCAGGGGTCTAGTCACAGCTCGTGTGTGTGTGTGTGTGTGTGTGTGTGTGTGTGTGTGTACTCACCTGTATGTGGTTGCTGGGGTCTAGTCACAGCTCGTGTGTATGTAAGTTGTATGTAAGTTGTTGCAGGGATCTAGTTACAGTTTGTGTGTGTGTGTACTCACCTATTTGTGGTTGCAGGGGTCGAGTCAGCTCCTGGCACCGCCTCATCACTGATTGCTACAAGGTCCTCTCTTTCCCTGCTCCATGAGCTTTATCAAACCTCGTCTTAAAACTATGTATGGTTCCTGCCTCCACTACGTCACTTTCTAGGCTATTCCACTTCCTGACAACTCTATGACTGAAGAAATACTTCCTAACATCCCTTTGACTCATAGGACTCTTCAACTTCCAATTGTGACCCTTGTTTCTGTGTCCCCTCTCTGGAACATCCTGTCTTTGTCCACCTTGTCAATTCCTCGCAGCATTTTATATGTCGTTATCATGTCTCCCCTAACCCTCCTGTCCTCCAGTGTCGTCAGGCCGATTTCCCTTAACATTTCTTCATAGGACAATCCCCTTAGCTCTGGGACTAGTCTTGTTGCAAACCTTTGCACTTTCTCTTATTTGTTGACGTGCTTGACCAGGTGTGGATTCCAAACTGGTGCTGCATTCTCCAATATGGGCCTGACGTATATGGTGTACAGAGTTTTGAACGATTCCTTAGTGAGGTATCGGAACGCTATTCTTAGATTTACCAGACGCCCGTATGCTGCAGCAGTTATGTGATTGATGTGCGCCTTAGGAGATGTGCTCGGTATTATACTAATCCCAAGGTCTTTTTCTTAACTGACCTTTGCAGTATTTGGCCAACTTGACTATACTCTGTCTGCGGTCTTATTTTTCCTTTCCCATTAACTTCACATCATCTGCAAACAGGGGCACTTCTGAGTCTATCCCTTCCGTTATGTCATTCTTATATACCAAAAACAGCACAGGCCCTAGGACTGACCCCTGTGGAACCCTGATCGTCACATGCGCCCTTCTTATAGTCCAAGAAAACGCAGTCTACCCACCTGTGTATATGTGTGTGTGTGTTTGGCCGGGTCACCATTTGGAGAAGACCCGGGCCGCACGTACCGGCGAACCTACAAGAAGATGTGTGTGTGTGTGTGTGTACGCCTACGTGCGTGTGGAACAATGACCTACAATCAAGCTGGTTTTAGAGTTGAAATATTTTTTTTTTAATTACTAAAGAAATTGAATCTATAGAAAGAAAAAAAAGTGAAGATTTGATCAAAACCTGTAAATTACTCAGATTAATTACCAACTTAGATAAAAAGGAATAAATGTGAGAAAAACGAAGATAAGATGACATAAATGACAGCTGATCACCCACATCAACCTCAAGCATCTTAAGAAATTTGTCTTCACAAGAATGTGAATAAGTAGGAAGAGGGAAGGAGCACTGCTGGTTCCCTACAGGAGTCTTAATTCCTGCAAGCACAGCACTGACACACACACACATACACGCATGCACAAACACACACACACACACACGCATTTCTTCAACCATAGAGTAGTCAGGAAGTGGAATAGTCTAGCGAACGATATAGTGGAGGCGGGAACCATACATAGTTTTAAGACAAGGTATGATAAAGCTCATGGAGCAGGGAGAGCAGATACCCAGTAGCGGACAGCGAAGAGACGGGGCCAGGAGCTGAGTCTCGACCCCTGCAACCACAATTAGGTGAGTACAATTAGGTGAGTACACACACACACACACACAGGTGTGGTTAGACTGCGTTTTTGTGGACTGTAAGGAGGCTTTTGACACAGTTCTTCACAAGAGATTAGTGCAAAAGCTGGAGGACTAGGCAAGTATAACAGGGAAGGCACTGCAATGGATCAGAGAATACCTGACGGGAAGACATCAGCGAGTCATGGTACGAGACGAGGTGTCAGAGTGAGCGTCTGTGACGAGTGGGGTTCCTTAGGGGTCAGTCCTAGGACCGGTGCTGTTTCTGGAATATGTGAATGACATTACGGAAGGAACAGATTTTGAAGCGTATCTATTCGCATACGATATGATGTTAATGAGGAGAATTCAATCGCAGGAGGACCAGGCAAGACAACAAAGGGCTGCAGGCTTGGTCTAGAAACTGGCTCCTGGAGTTCAACACCACCACGTGCAAAGAAGATCGCAGACATAGTACAGTCTAAGGGGCCAAAGACTACAAACCTTTCTCAAGGAAAAGGATCTCGGGGTGAGTATAATACTAAATACATCTGAGGCGCACATCAACCAAATAACTGCTGCAGCATATGTGTACCTAGCAAGGAATCGTTCAGGACCCTGTACACTGTGAACATCAGGCCCATATTGGAGTATGCAGCACCAGTTTGGAACCCATACCTAGCCAAGCACGTAAGGAAATTAGAGAAAGTGCAAAGGTTTTTAACGAGATTAGTCCCGGAGCTAAGGGGTATGTCCTACGAGGAGAGGTTAAGGGAAATCGACCTGACGACACTGGAGGATAGGAGAGAGAGGGGGGGACATGAAACGACATATAAAATACTGAGAGGAATTGACAAGGTGGACAGAGACAGAATGTTCCAGAGATGGGACACAGCAACAAGGGGTCACAATTGGTAGTTGAAGACTCAGATGAGTCACAGGGATGTTAGAAAGTATTTCTTCAGTCATAGAGTTGTCAGGAAGTCTAATAGTGAAGGCAGTATCCATACATAGCTTTAAGAAGAGGTATGATAAAACTCCTGGAGCATGGAGAGTGACCTAGGTAGCGACAATGAAGAGGCGGGGCCAGGAGTTGTACTCACCACAACTAGGTGAGTACACACACACACACACACACACACACACACACACACACACACACACACACACACACACACACACACACACACTCACATACACACACATACGTATGTACGAGTGCGCGCGCGCACACACACAAACACAAAATAATCGACAAGGAGAGAGCATATTCTTTACTGCTGTGTTAACAAAGTAACGTAATATACCAACCTGTTAATTGGTGGTTAACAGGTAGTGGTTCGCACATCTTGTTATCTTGCTGATCCAGCAGGTTGTTACTGCTCCACACAAGTAGTAGTTACCGTGCTAGTAAATTGAGTGAGTGTGTGTTTTGCCTGTGTGTGGTTTTTACTTGAGAAATAGCGCTCGATTTTATCTGCCAGTGAACCTTGTTTCTCACTCCCAGTGAACCTTGTTTCTCACTCCCAGTGAACCTTGTTTCTCACTCCCAGTGAACCTTGTTTCTCACTCCCAGTGAACCTTGTTTCTCACTCCCAGTGAACCTTGTTTCTCACTCCCAGTGAACCTTGTTTCTCACTCCCAGTGAACCTTGTTTCTCACTCCCAGTGAACCTTGTTTTTCACTCCCAGTGAACCTTGTTTCTCACTCCCAGTGAACCTTGTTTCTCACTAAGAGTGTTGTTAGTTGTGATATACGAGGGCTATTGTCTGGTTTATGTGTGTGTCTGTGTGTACTCATCTATTTGTGGTTGCAGGGCTCGATTCACAGCTCCTGGTCCCGCCTCTTCGTTACTTGGTACACTGTCTCCCTCCTCCATGAGCTTCATCGTACCTCTTCTTAAAGCTATGTATGGCTCCTGCCTCCTCTACATCACTCTTCAGATTATTCCACTTCCTGACAAATCTATTACTAAAGAAATACTTCCTAAGATCCCTGTGACTCATATGAGTTTTCAGCTTCCAGTTGCGACCCATTGCTGTTGTGACCCATTGTTGCTGTGACCCGCCTCGGAAACATTCTGTCCCTATCCACCTTGTCAGGATTGTACTCACCTAGTTGTGGTTGCAAGGGTCGAGTCACACCTCCTGGCCCCGCCTTTTCACTGGCCGCTACTAGGTCATTCTTCATGCTCCATGAGCTTTATCATGCCTCTTCGTAAAGCTATGTATGGATTCTGCCTTCACTACATCACTTCCCAGACTACTCCTCTTCCTGACAACTCTTTGACTGAAGAAGTACTTCCTAACATCCCTGGGATTCATCTGAGTCTTCAACTTCCAATTGTGACCCCTTGTTGCTGTGTCCCAGCTCTGGAACATCCTGTCTTTGTACAACTTGTCAATTCCTCTCAGAATTTTATATGTCGTTATCATATTCTCCCTATCTCTCCTGTCCTCCAGTGTCGTCAGGTCGATTTCCCTCCCCTCGTAGGACATACCCCTTAACTCCGGGACTAGTCTTGTTGCAAACCTTTTCACTTTTTCTAATTTCGTTATTTGCTTGGCTAGGTGTGGATTCCAAACTGGTGCTGCATACTCCAATATAGGCCTGACATACACGATGTACAGGGTTTTGAACGATTCCTTATTGAGATGTCGGAATGCTAGTCTTAGGTTTGCTAGGCGCCCATGTGCTGCAGCAGTTATTTGGTTGATATGCGCCTCAGGAAATGTACCTAGTGTTATATTCCTTGAGTGAGGTTTGTAGTCTTTGGTTCCCTAGACTGTACTCCGTTTTTGCCCTTCCCCAATCTTCATGACTTTGCACTTGGTGGGTTTGAACTCCATGTGCCAAATTCTGGACCAGGCTTACAGCCTGTACAGATCCCTTTGTAGTTCTGCCTGGTCCTCGTCCGATTGAATTCTTCTCATCAACTTCACCTCATCTGCAAACATTGACACTTCCTTCCGTCACCGGTCCTAGGACTGACCCCTGTGGAACCCCTCTCGTCACAGGCACCCATTCTGATACCTCGTCATGTACCATGACAAGCTGATGTCTTCCCGACAGATATTCCCTGATCCGTTGCAGCGCCTTCATTGTTATACCTGCCTGGTCCTCCAGCTTATGCACTAATCTCTTGTGTGGAACTGTATCAAAAGCCTTCATGCAGTCTCTCTCTTGCCTTACTGCTGTCACCCTATCATAGAACTCCAGTAGGTTTGTGATACAGGGTTTCCCGTCCCTGAAACCATCGTGGTTGTCATTGATGAGCTCATTCATTTCTAGTTGCTCCACCACTCTTCTGATAATCTTCTATATGACTTTGCATACTGTACGTGTCAGTGACACTGGTCTGTAGTTTAATGCAACGTGTCTGTCTCTTTTTTTTAAAAATGGGACTTCATTGGCTGTCTTCCATATCTCAGGTAGTCGCCGTGTTTTGATAGACGTGTTGAAGATTGTTGTTAGTGGCACACATAACACCTCTGCTCCCTCTCTCAGGATCCATGGAGAGATGTTATCTGGCTCCATCGCCTTTGAGGTATCTAGCTCGCATAGTAGCCTCTTCACTTCTTCCTCGGTATTTTGTATTGTGTCCAATACTTATCCCTATCTAAGGGATAAGTTTAGATTTAGAAAGGATATAGGAAAGTATTAGTTTGGAAATAGGGTAGTTGATGAGTGGAACAGTCTGCCTAGTAGGGTTATTGAAGCTAGGACCTTGGGTAGTTTTAAATTTAGGTTGGATAAATTCATGAGTGAGAGGGGTTGGATTTGAGTGGGAATTGCACATGAGTAAATAAAATTATCAAAGCTTATTTCTTGGGTAGCATTGAAAATTAGGTTGAACAAATATTCTGTTAGTGGGATGGAATGTGAAGGACCTGCCTAGTATGGGCCAACAGGCCTGCTGCAGTGTTCCTCCTTTCTTATGTTCTTATGTTCTTATGATGGTGTGCCCCACCTCTCCGTCTTTCTGGAGTCCCTTCTGTCTCCTCTTTGAACACTTTTCTGAATCTCATGTTGAACTCTTCGCACTCAGTCATTTCTTGTTATCTCCCCACCTTCCTTCCTCAGTCTGATTACCTGTTGTTTTCCTCCTGATGGGGCTGTACAAAAGCTTCGTGTCAGATTTGGCTTTCGCTGCTGTCATTTTCGTATTATCGTTGGGCGTAACTTCTTACCTGTGCATATTCATTTCTGGCTCTGCGACTGCTCTCATTATTCCTTGCATATTTTTGTCACATATTCCATCATCTCATTTACTGACTTCTCTGTCAGTGCTTTGTCCCACTGAACCACGCGCATGAAATTCGTCATGCCTCTCTTGTAGTTTGGCTTCATTTGTCTTGCCTTTCCTTCTTCCCTCTCCGCATGTAACTCAGAACCACGTGGTCATTGGCCCCGAGGGGGTCTTTCATATGTGATGTCCTCAATATCTGCTCGACTCAAGGTGAGTATTAGGTCCAATCTTGCTGGTTCATCCTCTCCTCTCTCTCTGGTAGTGTCCCTTACGTGTTGGTACATGAAATTTTCCATTACCCTCTCCTTCATCTTAGCCCTCCACGTTTCTGGGTCCCCATGTGGCTCTAGGTTCTCTCATCATATTCTTGCTTTGGCCTCCTGATGTTCTGTGGTGGGTTATACATCACTGCAATTACCACCTTGGGACCTCCAGACTGAAGTGTTCCTACTATGTAATCTCTTGCTTCCTCTCTGTCTCCTCTCTCCAGCTCATCAAAATCCCATTGGTTTTTGATGAGCAGTGCCACTCCTCCTCCCCCTCTGTTCCCTCTGTCTTTTCCCAAGATCTGATATTCCGTTGGAAAGATGGCATCTGTTATCATTCCTGTGAGCTTTGTTTCGGTGAGAGCTATGATGTCCGGTGATGCCTCTTTGATTCTTTCGTGCCACTCCTCCCACTTGTTCGTTATTTGATCAGCGTTGGTGTACCATACCTTCAGCTTCCTCTCCAGTACTGTGTTCTGGGGGGTCAGTGGGGGTATCGAACCTGGCAGTGTTGTGTGTGTGTGTGTGTATGTGTGTGTGTTTAGAAGAGAGTTACAAGTGAGTGCTAAAAATCTCATTGAGATTCACATCAACAGTCGTACGAGCCATATACACAGACCACCGTTAGTGAAAAAAATGATGGCTTAGAGGAGGAGCTCGGCCCCAGCAGGCACAACCAGGCACACACACAAAAACAAAGATGGGAAATTGCAAATGTGAAGACTAGCATCAAAAGAGTCAACATACAAGAGGTGTTAAACAACACAGCATCAGCGCTGACACGCAAGGTAATGCAGCAACTAATGAGTCAACTAATAAATCATCTAGAAAACACAAGCCTTGTTATACAAAAAACAAGCCTGGGAAAAAGGAAAATTCTGCGAATTATACGTATTATGAGGTTGAGGTATGACTCAACCCCTAGTTGTATTTGCAGGGGTTGAGTCATACCTCCTAGCCCAGCGTTTTAAATCTTGTTGACTGATTTTACTGATTTCTAGACATCACGGACTTATCATATCTAATCTTGAAACTGTGTATAGTATATGTGTATACCACCTTTTTTATCTAGTGTATCCCACTTGCTGGCAACATACTGTCAGACGTCCCAATGATTCTGCTTAATTTAACTGCCATATATGCCCCTTGGCTCCCTATCTTCACATGTCAGTCTGTTCTTATCTATTATGTATGTCATGATCATGTCTTCTCTGGCTCTCCTGACTGCCGGTGTTGTTAGTATGAGTTCCTGAAGTTTCTCCTCGTAGTCCCTCAGTTCCCACAAAATTTTAAGTCGCAAGCTTTTAAATCTTTCTTAGTTTCTTTACATTCATAATCAGGTATAGGCTCGATGTTGGCGCTGCATACTCATTACCATACTTTTTATCAGCTCATTTTCCTCATGCTTGTGTCATATTACTTGGTTCAGAACCATCATTCTCCATCATTTGGGATATACAATAGCTTAGGCTCTTTTGTAACCTTTACTTCCGTGTAGTTGCATAGTCATTCCTATCTCTTCCTATATAATTGCCTTTCATATAATCTGTTGTTTCACTCAGTCCTCTTTCCATATATATCTTTACCCAGGGGTCAAAGTGAAGAACCATGTGATCACTGGCTCCAATAGGTTTTTCTTAGTCTGTTTCTTTTATGTTTGTTTCACTTGGGGAAAATACCAGATCCAGTCTTGTTGGTTCGTCCTTTCCCTGTAGCCTTGGAAAATATTTGAAATGAAGAAGTTTTCCCTTCACTGATTCACTTAATTTCTCTTTCCATATTTCTGGCTCTCAGTGAGATTCCGAGTTCTCTCAGTCATTTTTTTTAATTAACGTCCAATGATTAGTAGAATTGTCTTCATATTCCTGTCCTGCTCGCCTTATGTGAAGGATTGTAACTGTACAGTTAATTCCTTCATTTCTCTAGTTCTCATTGTCCATCATTCATCTCTTGAACCTCTATGTATCTTTTAATCAGCACTGGCACTCTTTCCGACCCTTCCCGACCCTTCCCGACCCTTTTTCTCACTTGTGACATCCCTCAGAAAATGTTGCTTCAGTTATCATTTTTTATTCCTTTCTAAAAAAAAGAATTAGGTCGGATGCCTAAGAGTTGGAAAACTGTATATATGATACCAATGTACAAGTAAAAAAGACAGGAAGCATTAAATTCTAGACCTGTTTTGGTGACTAGCAAACTGTCTGAAGTACTAGAAATTATAATAAGGATGAAATAATTAGAATTCCTTAAGATATATGGGTACATAAAAGACAACCATCATGGGTTCAAAGACGGCAAATCTATCTGTGCAAATCTTCTAGATCTCTTTGGTAGAGTGACGGAAATAATGCAAGAGAAAGAGACACAGTTGAGTAGACAGGATCTTCGTAAACGGCAAAAAAAAAAAAAAAAAAAAAAAATACGTGTTTAACCTGGAAAAATAAACTGAAAGGTAATAAGATGGATATAGGAATACCTACAGAATACAAGACAAGGAGTAATGGAAAGATAAAAGAGAGGACAGTGGATAGGATGTGAGTGGTGAGTGGATTCCACCGTCTGTGGATCAGTATTTTGGATCCTTACTGTTTCTGATAAACGCAAATACAGTACCATAGGAAATCAATGAGGAGGATATCAACCGAAGAGAATGGGGTAGAGGAACTAACATGAATTGAACAGACTGCAGAAAAAGCCAGAAAAGTGGATATTTAATTTTAATCCCGAGAAATGCAATGTAAAGAGAATAGGAAATAAAGTAAGAATACCTGACATGAAATACAATCTGCAAGGTATGACGCAGCAGGTTAATGTACAAAACGAAATATCTTGAAATAAGAAACTCATCAAGAATGTTAACTGAGTTGATAAGACACATGTGTAACACATAGGCATCCTTACTGACGATACATTTCGTCTGCACCGCAGGCTTCACCAGTCGAATATAGAGATGATAATAATACTGGAGACAATGGAAGTTCAGAGGTAGTTTTGTCGTGGTCACTACCTCAGCCTTGATGGAAGATGGTCAGTCAATTGATCCAAGTAAAAGAATTCGGCATGAGACCTATGTACTGTGGAAGTGAGGTGCAGCAGCTTAGAGATGATGTCACAGGTGAGCGGGGCCCACTAGTGGAAGTCTTGCTAAACATTTGTTAGCAATAGAGTTATGGAAGACATTCCCTATACTCAGACACCATTGTGTACTAGTGTATTTTATTATAATATGATGCATGCCCGACACACAAGCACTATAGTGTCTCGATTCACAGGATATTTTTAACAACTCTATTGCTAAACAACTGTTTAACATGAACTACTTCCACTAGTGGTCCCCGCTCACTTGTGATCTCACCTCGAAGCTGCTGCACCTCACCTTCGGTTCCAGTATATAGGTTTCTAGCTTCTCGCCTCTGCTATGGGAATGAGCATCTTCCTCAAAGCTACTTCTACTGTCACCAGTACTGTCATCCCACTGTATTCGACTGTAAATATTTCTCCTGTTGTGCAGGATAAATTTTTCGACATTAAAGACTCCTAAATGTCGCACATATGTGCGACATTGTAATGCAATTCATGTCAAGTGATGAGAATATTAACTGAATAACTTCAACGACACTTTCAAGCTAACGCAAGAACTGCATTAAAATAACGTTAAAATATATTAATTTAGGTTCATAATACACCTTCATTATATACCTTGCTCCGAATATGCGGCGCCACAATGTAGCCCGTGCATGATCAATCCTACAGCAAAACTAGTGAAGTTTCAAGGGACGCAACGATGTTGGTGTCAGAACTGAGGGGAACTGGATACGAAAAGAACCTAAAAGAGATTACCCTAACTACCCTTAAAGAACGTAGAAGGTACATGAGCATAATCCACACAAAAATAAAACTCAGCGGATTACATAGAGTGGAAAGGAACAAATTGTTAGAAATGCTGAAAGAGGGCGTCTGGGGACGAAGATGTCTGCTACAGACATGTCTAAGTCGCAAAGATATTATTATTATTATTTATCGTTTTCAGTCTCATGGGGACGAGTAGAACACACTGTATAAAGAGGTTGATTTGTTGTTGTCTCCATGTTTCATCACTCGCTCTGAGAAGCCTTCTGGTTGATTAACTGATGAATCAGTCTGTTGGTGCTAGTAGCACGCAGTTCAGCCTAGGCACTAAAACAGAGTTAAACAAAGAAATGCCTTGGTATGTTAGTTGCTTTCTTCGTACCTATCAACACGTTTCACATTCATTCACACAGTGTAACCCATGCAAAGAAATAAAATTGTTTGTTTTTCTTTGTTTGTTTATTTATAAGAGGAATTAACTCGATTAACATCTCCAATTCCCTCTGGAAGACAGCTAGGAGTCTATTTGCAGTTCTTATTTATGATGAAAAATGCTGAAAGTCAAATGCAAAGTCATGAAGATCGGGGAAGGGCAAAGAAGACCGCAGACAGAGTATAGTCTAGGTGGTCAAAGACTGCAAACCTTACTAAAGAAAAAAGATCTTGAGGTGAGTATAATACCGAGCACATCTCCTGAGGCACACATCAATCAGATAACTGCTGCAGCATACGGGCGGCTGGCAAACCTAAGAGTAAGAAATCGTTGAAGACTGTACACCGTGTACGTCAGGCCCATCCTGGAGTGTGCAGCACCAGTTTGGAACCCACACCTGGTCAAGCACGGCAAGAAATTAGAGAAAGGGCAAAGGTTTCCAACAAGACTAGTACAAGAGCTAAGGGGATTGTCTTACGAAGAAAGGTTAAGGAAAATCGGCCTGATGACACTGGAGGACAGGAGGGTCAGGGAAGACATGATAACGACATATAAAATACTGCGAGGAATTGACAAGGTAGACAATGACTGGATGTTCCAGAGATGGGACACAGAAACAAGGGGTCACAATTGGAAGTTGAAGACTCCTATGAGTCAAGGGGATGTTAGGAAGTATTTCTTCAGTCATAGAGTTGTCAGGAAGTAGAATAGCCTAGAAAGTGACGTAGTGGAGGCAGGAACCATACATAGTTTTAAGACGAGGTTTGATAAAGCTCATCGAGCAGGGAGAGAGAGTACCTTGTAGCAATCAGTGAAGAGGCGGGGCCAGGAACTATGACTCGACCCTGCAACCACAAATAGGTAAATACAAATAGGTGAGTACACACACACACACACACACAGCGCACTTAAAACTTTCTAAAAGACAACAATCTCGCGACGATATTACAGATTCCTCAGTGTCGTCAGCCTTACCATATAAGCTGACAGCGGTCGCAAATGAGTCTCCACCGACTCCTAATGGAAGCAAACACGGCCACTCATAGTTCAATCCACGCAGCATCGAGTTCCCAGAAGAACGAGGACGACGGTAATGGTGGTGGTGGTATTTTTATTAATCAGGAGAAACATTAAAATTTCTCCTCATGGTGACCTTATTCATATAACAGTCCATTCAGTGACGTTTTTGGTCATACGGTCGAGGCCTTTGCTTCATTTCCGGTCATGCTTGTAAAAGTTTTGCGATCACATCATAAAATTTGCTGGTACAATTTTCGCTTCATAGAAAAAACAAAGGCACACCAAAGAAATTTGAAACGTTAGGCTTCCGAGAGGTTGTCAGGTGTGACCACGGCGAGTGAGGAGCCCTGGACCTCACAAGCTGACAAGGTGACGAGATGAATGCAGCAGTTTGGTAACTTTTTTTTCTTAATTAACATCATTATATACAAGAATGCCTTTTACCCAACAGTTGAAGACTTGCAGCAGGTACAGGAGTTTCTTACACACTGGACCTGAGTGTTTTCTTACAAAGACTATGACGTTCCGACAGGTATTGGAGTTTTTTTTTTTTTCAAACAGACCCGGATTCTTTTTTCTTTTTTTTTTTTACACAGGATATGAAATCTTAGTAGGTACGAAGCTTCATACAAACAGGACTGGAATGTTTTGTTACTCGTCGTGTGGCATTTTAGCAAATACTTAAATTCTTACACAGAACTGAAGAGTTTTCTTATATTAAATATTCTATTAAAGCAGAAAGAAGACTTCTAACATATTTTTTCATGGATGCGGCCCACAACAGTGGGCTAACACAAAGGTACCTATTTTAACTGTTAGATGGACAGGGGTAGCAGGGTAGGTGGCCTGGAGCAGCAGGGGCGTGAGGAAACTTGATCACATGTTTCTTACTCTGCTCACATAGTTCACCAGTGAGCTATGTGGCACCCCGGTGACAAAATTTTTAATTAATTTTTACAAAATTTAATACATCAGCATTGTGCTGATGCAATAGTTACATAATGAAAACAAAAGTTAACTGTGTTACGTAGAAGAGGTTGTTTCCTGAGTAGGAACGAGAGAGAGAGAGAGAGAGAGAGAGAGAGAGAGAGAGAGAGAGAGAGAGAGAGAGAGAGAGAGAGAGGACAGACAGACAGACAGCAGATTCAGTGCCTTCAGTCTATCCATGTATCAGAAACCTTTCCAGTCAGGATAGACTGAGGGCACTGAATCTGCATAAGGCGTAGAATTAGGAGGGGATGTGACTGAGGTGTATAAATAGAAGACAGGAATAAATAAAGGGGATATAAATAACGTGCTAAAAATATCTAACCAAGATTGGACTCGCTGCAGTGACTGGAAGAAACTCTCAAGTACAGTCAATGAAGTGAAAACCTTGAGCGGATTTAAAAAATAGGTTAGATAAGTACTTGAGTGGGTGTGGGTGGGTGGGTAGAACAAATAAACACTTTTACAACATTTGGGAATCTTTACTGTGGAAACGTTTCGCTAACACGTGGCTTCCTCAGTCTGGAACAAAGATGAATGGTGGAGGATGAGGAGTGGTTTCAGGTAATCAGTCCCTCAGCCTTGAGTATATGTTCAGCCCATCAATCTTGAGTAAAGTACAGGTGAGTTGAAGCAGCAGGGAGGCTGAGTCATCTTCCACCATTCATCTCTGTACCGGACTGAAGAAGCCACATGTTGGCGATATGTTTCCTCAATAATGATTCCCAAATGTTGCAAAAGTGTCTAATTCTTCAATTTGTCAGCTTTGTAATCCATCTATATTAAGAACAGAAGACCTCCTGTAGTTATTAGAGAGACGGAGGGAGAGAGACAGAAGACCTCCTGTAGTTATTAAAGAGAGACGGAGGGAGAGAGACAGAAGACCTCATGTAGTTATTCGAGAGACGGAGGGAGACAGAAGACCTCCTGTAGTTATTAGAGAGAGACGGAGGGAGGGAGAGAAAGAAAGAGACAGAGACAGAGACAGAAGAGAGACAAACAAAGAAGTCTAACTTTTAGCCACAGAACTGAGAAAAACTAAAGTTATAATTCGACTAAAATATAAAAACAACAGACCCTTTTATACACACAGAAACATTCAGCCAATAAGCAATAACAAATAAATGCAGTGAAAGAACTGGCCTTGTAGACACATCCATGTGGTCATGTAAACACATTAAAGTGGTCATGTAGACACATTTAAGTGGTCATGTAAACACATTCAAGTGGTCATGTAGACACATTTAAGTGGTCATGTAAACACATTCAAGTGGTCATGTAGACACATCCAAGTGGTCATTTAGACATATTCAAGTCAGAGATGGACCCAGAGGATAGGGAGTGGCTAGAGGAATCAATGGCCTCTTCCCTGGATCCTTCCCTGACTTGAATATACCTACAAGACGTCTTGAATAAATTTTCCAGTTCCGCTCTGAAATATGGTTCTACTGTCGATTTGTGAAGAATGACACAGTTTGACCAAAAAAATAAATTGCCTAAAAATGAATAACCTATAATTTTATATTCAAACATTTATATCTTGCTGTAAATATTAACTTTTGTGTGTGAGAGTAACAAGTGCCGAACAGGTTTCCTGCTTCGCCCAGGTTAAAAACTTCGCTGTGGTTTCTCATGACTGAGTAGTGACTCTCACTGTGACATTTTAATCGACGTGGGCAAAGTTATTGGACGATTTTACTAAATCTGTAAATGGGAGGCTTATATAAATGGATTAGATATAAATGGATTAGATATAAATGGATTAGATATAAATGGTTTAGATATAAATGGTTTAGATATAAATGGTTTAGATATAAATGGTTTAGATATAAATGGTTTAGATATAAATGGTTTAGATATAAATGGTTTAGATATAAATGGTTTAGATATAAATGGTTTAGATATAAATATTTTAGATATAAATATTTTAGATATAAATGGTTTAGAAATAAATGGATTAGATATAAATGGTTTAGATACAAATGGTTTAGATATAAATGGTTTAGATATAAATGGTTTAGATATAAATGGTTTAGATATAAATGGATTAGATAACCGACAGGTTGATGAAAGAGACACTTGTACGACACTTAGTTATCTTTATTGTGGAAATGTTTCGCCAGCCACTGACTTCATCGGTCCGATAGAGAGAAGAACTGTGAAAAATGAGAAGGTTCGAGTTAACCAGTCCCTCAGCCGGGAGTCGATGTGTTCAGTCCATCAATCTTGATGAAAGTCAAGATTGATGGACTGTACATATCGACTCCAAGCTGAGGGACTGATTGCTTCGAACTAATTCTCATATTCCGCCATTCTTTTCTGCATTGGACTGATGAAGCCACTGGCGAAATGTTGTACAAGTGTCTCATTCATCAAATAGGAGGCAGATACTTATACAGCAGTCCTGGAGCAAACCCCTGTACCAGAGGCCTGGAGCAAACCCCTGTACCAGAGGCCTGGGGCAAACCCCTTTACCAGGAAGCCTGGAGCAAACCCCTGTACCAGAGGCCTGGAGCAAACCCCTTTACCAGGAAGCCTGGAGCAAACCCCTTGTACCATAGGCATGGAGTAAACCTCTGTACTAGAGGCCTGGAGGAAACCCCTGTACCATAGGCCTGGAACAAACCCCTATACCATAAGGCCTAGAGTAAACCCCTGTACTAGAGGCCTGGAGCAAACCCTTGTACCATAGGCCTGGAGAAAACCCCTGTATCAGAGGCCTGGAGCAAACCCTGTACCAGAGGCCTGGAGCAAACCCCTGTGCCAGAGGCCTGGAGCAAACCCCTGTACCAAAGACCTGGAGCAAACCCCTGTACCAGAGGCCTGGAGCAAACCCTTGTACCATCGGCCTGGAGCAAACCCCTGTACCATAGGCCTGGAGTAAACCCCTGTACTAGAGGCCTGGAGCAAACCCTTGTACCATAAGCCTGGAGCAAACCCCTGTATCAGAGGCCTGGAGCAAACCCCTGTACCAGAGGCCTGGAGCAAACCCCCTCAATCAAGTTCATTTCCAAATGAAAAAAAATAATAAAAAGGCAATAAAGGTGTTCATGAAAGGTGTACAGTTTTCATCTTCATTATTTATATACGAATGCAGACGAGACATCTAGTAGCAGTTATTGAAGGGGTGGACAGGTAATCCAGCAGAAGAACTCAATCATATGACCAAAAGCTGCAGTGGAGGATCATCATATGACTTAGACCTGCGACAGGAAACACTTGTCCTGTTTCGTGGCGAATCTTACCTAACCTTACCTAGTCACAGGCCATCTCCATAACACTCATACCATTTTACTATTGTGAAGACAGTCAAATGAGAGACTGCCGGAGACACTTTAAAAAAATAAAATCTGACTTAGTTACGTCTACAGCGATCAGTGGGTGACAGTGCGTGACAATGGATGACAGTGCGTGACAGTGGGTGACAATGGGTGACAGTTTTGTGTTCGCGCGACACAATTTAGCATCGCCTTTTTCAAATAAGTCTTTATTCTTTTAACATAACAAAATAACAAGTGAAGCTCGTAATATAAAATACGATAGAAGTAGCGGTGAAGACTTACAGTGGAGACAGGAGTAGTCAGTCGAGTGATTAACCCTTGGCCGGAGTCTAGCATGTCACCTCTCTCGGGGTGGAAGAAAGGGGAGTGGTACAGCTGGAGCTAGACACACCCCACCTCAACGAGCACTACTACAACTAGCACTTATACAGACATTCACACTTCCCTTACTCCTATCTATAGACTTTTCCCTCACAAAGCATCTACCAACCTTGTGGACTATTTTTTAAGGGCACTCGGGGCGTTTATGTCCTTTCCCACCACATACGTGACAAACTGGAATAAATGATTTTTGTTCTCCCTCTACTTGAGGCTCATTCTTTTTAACATCCAGTGCATTTTTGCCCTGAGGAATCGATCCCTTTAGGTCCTTATAGGAATTATGGGCTTCCGCATACAAGTCAGCAGCTTCAGCAACTTTCGCAGCCTTAATCAGATTACGTTCTCTAATGAAGGTTCGTATCTGGTGGGGAAGAGCCGTCAGGAACTGGTCGGCAACCATGAAATCTCTAAGAGATTCATAATCGTGATCAATTCCAGCGCTCTCTATCCAAAAATGAACAAACGAAAGAGAGTAATGTGTAACTGCTGGAAGTTCTGACCATGTTGTAATGCGGCATACCGGAAATCTTCCCTATAAGAGTTTATGGTTTTCTGGTAAGCCTTAAGAATTGCCTTCTTCAACAAATCATAGTCACAAATGATATCATGGGATAAAGTTGCGTAAATATTCAAAGCTGTCCCTGAGAATAACATACCCAACCTGGTAGCCCAAGAATCAACTGGCCATTCACAGAGGGTAGCATATTTTCAAATCTGATTATATAGGACGTTATGTCTTCCCCCTCTGTGAAGGGAGGTAAATTAAAGGTGGGAATATAGGAAGGAGTGGCATATTCCACTACTCCCTCATATTTCTGCTGGGTAAAAACTAGTTATTTATTCTCTAATTTCAGGCGAGCTTTCTCTACTTCACGATCTTTCTCTCTCTCTCTTAATTCATTCTCTCTAGCTTGGATCTCACATTCTCTAGCCTGTTCCTCACGTACTTTAGCTCTCTCCTCACGATCAAGTCTATCACGTTCTTTTTTTTCTTCCCTCTCAATTTTCTCTTTCTCCTTTTTCTCTTCTCGCTCAATTTTCTCTCTCTCCTTTTTCTCTTCTCGCTCAATTTTCTCTTTCTCCTTTTTCTCTTCTCGCTCAATTTCTAACTGTCTCTCGTGTCTTTCCCGTTCCCTTTCTAACTGTCTTTCTCTTTCAATCTCGTTTTTTATTTCCTGAATCTTAGTGACTATGAAAGATTCTAAAGTTTTCCCCGTTATACCTAGCTTAGTACCTGCGTTATACCTAGCTTAGTACCTGCGTTATACCTAGCTTAGTACCTGCGTTATACCTAGCTTAGTACCTGCGTTCATCCAAAACTGATATTCCTCCATTCTTACTTTGGAAAAATTTAACAGATATCAAAGAAAATGGAGGGTTCAATCCCTACTCTGCTAAAACTGTAAACAAACCGGAGGGTTCAATCCCTGCTTTGATTTATATAGTATAAATGTGACCGGAGGGTTCAATGTCAGGCCCCGACTAACAGTAAGGAGAATGGGATCACTTGACCATCCAATCTTCCTACCAATAATAAACAAGAACTCAATGAAGAAAATTTATCACCGGAAAATCTCGGGTCCCTAGAGTCTATTCCTAAAATAATCTTCAAGCTCCAAACAAAGGTGGCAGAATTAACTAGTACATCCTGCCTTGACTTGACTAACATAAAAAATAGAGACTAACAATCACCAAATCTTTTAAATACCGGTACTGTAGTCCTACTATAGAGAAAGAGTACTTATGGATGGTGGCAACCGTCTGTGAGATGGATGTAAACACTGTCAATGGTGGTGGAGTTCCAATAATGTATCCAGGTATCGCCGGCTCTAGTCCGAGTTACTTCGAATCGTGTTCGAGTTGGAGTCGGATCTTGTTGTAGTTGGAGGCTGTATCCTGGCCAGGTCGCCACTTGTGAAAGTTGTTGTGAACTCCTTCTTAGGAAAATTATAAGAATATAAAAAAGACAATAATAACAATGAAAATAAACACTATTAAAATTTTGCATTTTATAATTGGTTATTTTTAATTATAGAGGACAACGTAATATAACGCAAGATAAAGTAAACAAACCAAGGAACGGGTGGGGTTTGAACACACGGCGAGTGAGTAGTGATACCCCACCCGTTCCGTGATTTGTTTACAATTGCGTTAATACGTTCTCGTGAAACATAACGTAACGTAACCTAACTCAACACCCAACCGAGAAATGTGCTGCAAGCCATATGTTAGTTAACAGATTCAGACAGATGTTAATGGGAGTTAACAACCAGTAGTAATAAAGGAAGAATTGACTGTAATATGTTAGGTAAAAGGACACATGTGCAACTAATGTGACATTTTATTGTGGCAACGTTTCGCTCTCCAGGAGCTTTATCAAACAGTTACGGTCGTAACGGCTTCACATAGATTCTGGAGAGAGAAACGTTGCCACAATAAAATGTCATAGTAGTTGCACATGTGTCCTTTTAGCCGGTAACAAGCAGCGCGGGTGATTCGTTTCCTCCGCTGTGAATCTACACTACGAGACACATAAAATAAATTTCTTAGATATATTCACTCTTTGTAGAAAAAATCACGTCTCGTAGACATTCTCATCTTGTCAGCATATTGAAGTGTAGTAGAATTATTCACGTCTTCTAGAGGCATTAAATCCTTGTGAATATTTTCAAATATTCTTCAAGACATATGAAAGTCATCTTGCAAACATATTTAATCATCTTGTAAAAATATTCCAGTCGTGAAGTAAATATATACTATTAATCTTGTCGACATATTCATCATATTTTCTAGACACACACACATACACACATATGTAGTGTAGTGATGTAATGGAGGCAGGATCCATACATAGCTTTAAGAAGAGATGCAGAAATACGATAAAGCTCATGGAGCAAGGAGAAAGTGGACCTAGTGGTGACCAGTGAAGAGGAGGAGCCAGGAGCTGTGACTCGACCCCCTGCAACCATAAATAGTTAAGAAAAAAATAGCTAAGAACACACACACAAGCACACACACACAAGCACACACACCCACACACACAATGTAAATGGTAACTAACTAACACACACACACAGGAGCTGAGTCTCGACCCCTGCAACCACAATTAGGTGAGTACACACACACACACACATACATACATACATACACGCCAGCATATACAACAGGCCTAGTGTCTAATCGACATGTTCCTAGGACAAAATGGTAACACACACACACACAAACACGCGCGCACATATACTCATACACACACACAAACACGCGCGCACATATACTCATACACACACACACATTCACATCTCCTGAGGCGCACATCAACCAAATAACTGCTGCAGCATAAGGGTGCCTAGCAAACCTAAGAACAGCATTCCAACATCTCTGTAAGGAATGGTTCAGGAACCTGTACACCGTATAAGTCAGACCCATAAGGGAGTATGCATCACCAGTTTGGAACCCACACCTGGCCAAGCACGTTAGGAAACTGGAGAAAGTGCAAAGGTTTTCAACGAGACTAGTCCCGGAGTAAGGGGCATGTCCTACAAGGAGAGGTTAAGGGAAATCCATCTGACGACACTGGAGGACAGGAGAGGTAAGGGGGATATGATAACGTCATATGAAATACTGAGAAGAATCGACAAGGTGGACAAAGACAGGATGTTCAAGAGATGGGTCACAATTGGAAGTTGTTGAAGACTCAGATGAGTCACAGGGATGTTAGGAAGTATATCTTCAGTTATAGAGTTGTCAGGAAGTGGAATAGTCTGGAAAGCGATGTAGTGGAGGCAGGATCCATACATAGCTTTAAGAAGAGGCATGATAAAGGTCATGGAGCAGGGAGAGTGACTTAGTAGCGACCATGAAGAGGCGGGGCTAGAAGCTGTGAATCGACCACTGCAACTACAATTAGGTGATTACATTTAGGAGAGAACACACAAACACTCTCTCTCACACACACACACACACACACACACACACACACACACACACACACAAAGGTCAAGTGTCTTTTGACAAGTGCCTTTAGCAACTGATAACTAACCCACACTGGAAAAAAAACACATACACAGAGAGAGGTTCCAGCTATTTATAATATTCATTATAAAGGTTAAAATTGTCCAGAAGAGATATTTTTGTCTCCATTAGCATGATAACAGGTAACAAGCCATGTTCCATTAACAAGGTGATTGATAGTTGCTATCCGACACACCATTCTCTTGCTCAAGGCACAACAACTGCTTGTTAGAGCTCCATGACTACTTCTTAACTGCTGTTCATTATATTAATCACAGTAAAAATACTCACCTGTATGTGGTTGCAGGGGTCGAGCCACAGCTCCTGACCACGCCTCTACGTCTACTCTCCCGGATCCATGAGGGTTATCGTACCTCTTCTTAAAGCTATGTTTGGATCTTGCCTCTACTACTCTGTGTGTGTGTGTTAGTGTTAGTGTGTGTGGGTGGGTGTGTGTTTGTGTGTGTGTGTGTGTGTGTGTGTATGTATGTATGTGTGGTGTGTGTGTGTGTGTGTGCGTGTGTGCGTGTGTGTGTGTGTGTTTTTGTGTGTGTGTGCGTGTGTGCGTGTGTGTGTGTGTGTGTGTGTGTGTGTGTGTGCTGTGTGTGTGTGTGTGTGTGTGCGTGTGTGTGTGTGTGTGTGTGTGTGTGTTGTGTGTGTGTTTTTGTGTGTGTGTGTGTTTGTGTGTGTGTGTGTTTGTGTGTGTGCGTGTGTGTGCGTGTGTGTGTGCGTGCGTGTTTTAGAGATTTTAACAAGGAAGTAAGTAATAAGCTTCCAATATACATAAGAAGCAATGTAAAGAGAATAACACGACGGTACATAATAAGGCTGCAGGAGCGATAAGATCGCAAGGTCAGAATACAAGCAGAAAAAAATGAAGGAGGGAGGAAGAGAATAAGAAGGGAATAGAAGAGGAGAGAGGATATTGCGTGGGAGTAGTTCAGAAAAAAAAAATACAAGATCTAAGAGTTTGTGTCGAGGCTCTGTGCTGAAAGAGACTCATTCAGATAATTGTGTTCTAGTTTAGTTTTGTCTCCATTGTTTAACTAAAGACAGTATAACAGAAGGCTCTCTCCTCCCCCACTAATAACACTGATGTCTTGAAAATGTAGGTGAAGAGATATAACGTATCGTGTGGAGATTAATGTACAAGTGGAAGCAATATTTGAACTTCAATAATCACTCTCACTAAAACTGCTTCTATAATTACCTCTTCTACTTCAACTAATGTTAATACTATCATTGTTACTCCTAATACTACTGCTGCTGCCACTCATGCTACTGTCACTCATGGTGCTGCCACTCATGCTACTGCCACTCATGCTGCTGCCACTCATGCTGCTGCCACTCATGCTGCTGTCACTCATGCTGCTGCCACTCATGCTACTGCCACTCATGCTGCTGCCACTCATGCTGCTGCCACTCATGCTACTGCCACTCATGCTGCTGCCACTCATGCTACTGCCACTCATGCTGCTGCCACTCATGCTACTGCCACTCATGCTGCTGCCACTCATGCTGCTACCACTCATGCTGCTGCCACTCATGCTGCTGCCACTCATGCTACTGTCACTCATGCTTCTGCCACTCATGCTGCTGCCACTCATGCTACTGCCACTCATGCTGCTGCCACTCATGCTGCTGCCACTCATGCTGCTGCCACTCATGCTACTGCCACTCATGCTGCTGCCACTCATGCTGCTGCCACTCATGCTACTGCCACTCATGCTGCTGCCACTCATGCTGCTACCACTCATGCTGCTGCCACTCATGCTGCTGCCACTCATGCTACTGTCACTCATGCTTCTGCCACTCATGCTACTATCACTCATGCTGCTACCACTCATGCCGCTGCCACTCATGCTGCTGCCACTCATGCTGCTGTCACTCATGCTGCTGCCACTTATGCTACTGCCACTCATGCTGCTGCCACTCATGCTACTGTCACTCATGCTGCTACCACTCATGCTGCTGCCACTCATGCTACTGTCACTCATGCTGCTGCCACTCATGCTACTGTCACTCACGCTGCTGCCACTCATGCTACTGTCACTCATGCTTCTGCCACTCATGCTACTGTCACTCATGCTTCTACCACTCATGCCGCTGCCACTCATGCTGCTGTCACTCATACTGCTGCCACTCATGCTACTGTCACTCACGCTGCTGCCACTCATGCCGCTGGCACTCATGCTGCTGTCACTCATGCTGCTGCCACTCATGCTACTGTCACTCATGCTGCTGCCACTCATGCCGCTGCCACTCATGCTCCTGCCACTAATGCTACTGTCACTCATGCTACTGCTACTAATGCTACTACCACTCATGCTGCTGCATCTCATGCTGCTGTCACTCATGCTGCTGCCACTCATGCTGCTGCCACTCATGCTGCTACTAATGCTACTACCACTCATGCTGCTGCCACTCATGGTGCTGCCACTCATGCTGCTGTCACTCAGGCTTCTGCTACTAATGCTACTACCACTCATGCTGCTGCCACTCATGCTGCTGCCACTCATGCTGCTGCCACTTATGCTGCTGTCACTCATGCTACTGCTACTAATGCTACTACCACTCATGCTGCTGCCACTCATGCTGCTGCCACTCATGCTGCTGTCATTCATGCTAATGTTACTACCACTCATGCTGCAGCCACTCATGCTGCTACTAATGCAACTACCACTCATGCTGCTGACACTCTTGCTGCTACTAATGCTACTACCACTCATGCTGCTGTCACTCATGCTGCTGCCACTCATGCTTCTGCCACTCATGCTACTGTCACTCATGCTTCTACCACTCATGCCGCTGCCACTCATGCTGCTGTCACTCATACTGCTGCCACTCATGCTACTGTCCTCACGCTGCTGCCACTCATGCCGCTGGCACTCATGCTGCTGTCACTCATGCTGCTGCCACTCATGCTACTGTCACTCATGCTGCTGCCACTCATGCCGCTGCCACTCATGCTCCTGCCACTAATGCTACTGTCACTCATGCTACTGCTACTAATGCTACTACCACTCATGCTGCTGCATCTCATGCTGCTGTCACTCATGCTGCTGCCACTCATGCTGCTGCCACTCATGCTGCTACTAATGCTACTACCACTCATGCTGCTGCCACTCATGGTGCTGCCACTCATGCTGCTGTCACTCAGGCTTCTGCTACTAATGCTACTACCACTCATGCTGCTGCCACTCATGCTGCTGCCACTCATGCTGCTGCCACTTATGCTGCTGTCACTCATGCTACTGCTACTAATGCTACTACCACTCATGCTGCTGCCACTCATGCTGCTGCCACTCATGCTGCTGCCACTCATGCTGCTGCCACTCATGCTGCTGCCACTTATGCTGCTGTCACTCATGCTACTGCTACTAATGCTACTACCACTCATGCTGCTGCCACTCATGCTGCTGCCACTCATGCTGCTGTCATTCATGCTAATGTTACTACCACTCATGCTGCAGCCACTCATGCTGCTACTAATGCAACTACCACTCATGCTGCTGACACTCTTGCTGCTACTAATGCTACTACCACTCATGCTGCTGTCACTCATGCTGCTGCCACTCATGCTGCTGCCACTCATGCTACTGCTACTAATGCTACTACCGGTATTGCTATTGGTGCAACCTCTACTGTTACTACCACTACTGCTACTAATGCTACTGTTGCTATTCCCACTACTACTGCCGTCGTCGCTAGCACCACAGTTACTACGGTGCCCTTGGTGACCCAGAGTCAACTAGTCGTCCTGTGTCGTACTTAAAATAACGTCTGTTTCAGTTTTCTATTCATCGGCATTAAATGTTTTTTTTTAATGCAATATTTACACTGTGCCTTTCTATCTATCTCTTAAAGAACAACGTTAACTTGGCTTTCAGAACTTCAGAAGGCAATCTGCTTCAGTGGTCATTTATTCTCAAAAAAAAAAAAAAAGTTTACTCTCTGATTCATGTTGCATCTCCTTCATGAAAGTTTCATAGCCCATGCTAGGTAGGTCATGCTCAATTTCATTTCGTTGTTTTGTTTACTGAATTGATTTCCACATCAAATATTGTATTATGTTTTTGACAGATTTGTTCAGTATGCGAACAATTTGTAAAAATGGTTGAGCCGAGTGGTTGAGCTGGTGGAGATAGTGGGTGATTTTTTGGGTGCCACTGCAGGACAGTGATGGGGATAGTATGTGATTTGTAGGTGATATTGCAGTACAGTGGTGGTGATGGTGGTGGTGGTGGTGGTGGTGATGCAAGCTGAGATAGTAGGTGAGTGAAGATGGTGGTGGTAATGGTGGTGGTGATGATGATGATAGTGGTAATGGTGGTGGTGGTGGTGATGTAGCCTGAGATAGTGGGGGAGTGAGTGAGGGAGACAGACCAGTGTATTGTTGGTGGACGAAGAGTGAACATACTTTCTGGTGCGTTCCTGCACGGACAACGGACCATGGACCACGGACCACTGACCGTGAACAAAAAAAACTACGGACCACGGATCACGGACCACAAGGCATCACCTCTTCTCTCATCCCTGTCCCTAACTTCCACTCACTGCCCTTCACTTCTCTTCTTAGTCTTCTGTTCCTGGTTTTTCCCGTTATTGTTATCCAGTTCTGTTTTGTTTTCTGTTTGTTTTCATCGTTCCGTTTTTCCTGGGGTATGATAATGATAGTGACAGTGATTTTGATGGTGTTGATGGTGGTGTTAGTGAAGTTAATGGTGATGGTGGTTATAGCGATAGTGATAGTATCAGTGGTGACATGGACAGTGGTGATAATGATAATAATGATAATGATGATAATGATAATGATGATAATGATAATGATGATAATGATAATAATGATAATGATAATGATGATGATGATGATGATGATGATAATGATGATAATGATGATGATAATGATGATAATGATGATGATGATAATGATGATAATAATAATGATGGTGATGGCGACGACGGCGGGAAGGATAATAGTGACAGGAGTGATAAACTGTGATGATAATTGAAAAGCGATGACCAAGACAATGACAATGATGATGATAATAATACTTACGACATAAATTATATTTATAGTGATAACAACAGTGATAGCGACAAAAGCAGCATACATGATAGCAGTGATCATTATAGTGTAACCTGAACACTGTTCTATTGCCCATACGGATTTAAACCTTCCCCATCAATAATAATAATAATAATAATAATAAATAATAATAATAATAATAATAATAATAATAATAATAATAATAATAATAATAATATAATAATAATAATAATAATAATAACAATAATAATAATGAATTAATTTGGGTCACTGCGCGGAAAAAAGGTATCCCTGCATACCATAATCCTAGTCCCTTGTGCTTTGAAGCATGCCAATGGAATAGTGCAGAGTGTGACATAAGTTAATAAATGCAAGTTAAATAATAGTATTGAAGATTTAAAGGGAATCAGAAAATGTATTCAAAAGTCATCATATGAAAACTAGTATCCAAATTTCTTCAATAATTATGGTAAATTTGGGGATACAGTCCAAATGTAATTCATCCCTTACAAGGTCACCAAAGAGATCAATATTCTAAAATACATACGTAAGGATATTAAGCTTGAAGCCATTCAGAAGTTGCATTATCGTGTTATCAGATACGACCTGACCAGCTGGGCTGTGATTCGCACGCTGGAGTGCGTGCGGCCGGCAGTAACAGCCTGGTTGATCAGGCCCTGATACACCCTTCAGGTATACTCCTGGTACACACGAGGTATTTGAAATTTTCCAGGTTCTTTAAAAAACGACCTACATGGAATAAGATCAATTGAAACTTACTTCTAAATAAGATTGATCACCTTTAAAAATTAAATAAGTAAATAGGTTTTGTGCAAATTTAGTGTACATGACATACAAGTTTTTAACGATAGTCTTGAGGGCACACAGATGTTATAGACAAATCAAGGAACATTAAGCTGATTTAACTTAGGATAATCAAATAAAGTCATACAATATGACTTATTTCTGATCAGAAGAGATATTCTCTAATTATTTCAGGGGAACCAATTTGATTAATAAAACTGGCACTTTATAACTCACACAACCAAACATCAAGGGATTGTTTCCTTTGAAGTAAACACATCAATGCTAAACGTTTAAAACTGACCAAAAATAAGTTTTCTAGTTATTGCAAAAAAAACAAAAATATTCGATAAAATTTGCACCTATACAGCCTTCACTTATGCAACGTTTCATCCATTTCCTGCAATCCATCAGATACTGAAAATTAGTAGGTACTATAGGTACCTATCAATAGGTACTATACTGGTCCTAAGATACATCAGTCATTAAATATTGAAGCCGATCAAAAGATGTATACTATAATTTATTTAACGGGATTTAACTGAAATAAAAAAATAATTTTATTCAGCGACATTGTCGAATTACGATTATCAATCATTATAAAGTATCCTTAGACGATACTTTATAATGATTGGTAATCGTACGTGAACAACGTGCCCAAGAGATCGAGCCCGAATTTCTTTGCTCAGAGATGTTGTGAAATTAATGAAGAGAAAAGAAGAGGAGACAAAACATGGAAAGACAATAAACAGACCTGAAGAAGCTATATGACTGGTCTTCCAAATGGTTATTATACGTCATCATCTAATAAGTGCAAGCTTTTAAAAATTAGGAGAGTTAAAGAAGACCAGAAGCGGAGTACAGGCTTTAGTGACAAATGTTGCAATATGTACTCAAGAGAATGGCCTAGGGTTGAGGAAATCAACGAGCATTTATGAATTTTAACAAAAGACATTTATAATACTATATGCGACATAAGTAAAGCCCGTCATGTAGGACAAGAAATGAACACACGCCTGATAAACAATGTTAAAAAAAACTGGAAAAGAAGCAGAAGTTTGTGCCTAAGCTAGTCCAGGAGCTAGAACTTTGTTCTAGAGAAGAGAGCCAAAAGTAGCTATTTCTGATGAAATTAAATGCGTTTAAGGTCATCTGAGACATGACAACGACGTATAAAGTACTCAGAGAAATTGACTGGGTCGACAGGGAAAGGCTGGTCGAGGAGAGAAACAAATAAAAGAAGGCATAGTTGAAAGTTAAGAGTGAGATGAGTCACAGGGTCGTCAGGAAGTGGAATGACCTGGAGCATGAGATTCGACCCATGCAACCATAAACAAGTGGGTACACAAACACACACACTCAAAATACTCCTCAAACATTTTATTAAAAAATATACCTTAATACGTCCATAACTGCCAGAACCGTCCAGTTTGCCACTTCAGTTACTCACCTCAACCACACTAACAAGAGATATACACACACTGAACTTACCACAGTGAAACAATAATGAAATAATAATGATTAAAGGGAAGCCTTTAATCATTATTATTTCTCCCTGCAAGTGAAAAGCTTTGAAAGAAATGGCCGCTCTCAATCTAACGGGAGCAATATTGACTTAAAAATAAAAAAATAAAAAATTGCTTCTAAATTGTCAGTGTCGAAGTCTGTTTTATTTTCATTGATTAAAAATAAAGTAATTTATTACTCTCCAATAACAGGATTTGAACAAATACAAAAACTTTGATTTTCGTTCCAGTCAAATGTTCATAATCCAGCCTTACATTCTGAGGACATTTTTGTTTTGATTATATTTGTATTTTTATCAAGGAAGAAGACTGCACTGAGATACTCTAGAGGGCGCCTCGTCCACACCACTTATCTTTAATAACAGCACTACCCTAACGTGATAACCAGTACCACCCTAACGTGATAACCAGCACCACCCTAACGTGATAACCAGTACCACCCTAACGTGATAACCAGCACCACCCTAACGTGATAACCAGTACCACCCTAACGTGATAACCAGTACCATCCTAACGTGATAACCAGTACCACCCTAAAGTGATAACCAGTACCACCCTAACGTGATAACCAGTACCACCCTAACATGATGGCCATCACCATACTAACGTGATGACCAGCACCACACTAACATGATGACCAGCACCACACTAACATGATGACCAGCACCACACTAACATGATGACCAGCACCACACTAACATGATGACCAGCACCACACTAACATGATGACCAGCACCACACTAACATGATGACCAGCACCACACTAACATGATACCAGCACCACACTAACATGATGACCAGCACCACACTAACATGACCAGCACCACACTAACATGATGACCAGCACCACACTAACATGACTACAGCACCACACTAACATGATGACCAGCACCACACTAACATGATGACCAGCACCACACTAACATGATGACAAGCACCACACTAACATGATGACCAGCACCACACTAACATGATGACCAGCACCACACTAACATGATGACCAGCACCACACTAACATGCTGACCAGCACCACACTAACATGCTGACCAGCACCACACTAACATGACCAGCACCACACTAACATGATGACCAGCACCACACTAACATGATGACCAGCACCACACTAACATGACCAGCACCACACAACATGATGACCAGCACCACACTAACATGATGACCAGCACCACACTAACATGTGACATCACGTACATGCAGCACACTAACATGACCAGCACCACACTAACATGATGACCAGCACCACACTAACGATGACCAGCACCACACTAACTGATGACCAGCACCACACTAACTGATGACCAGCACCACACTAACATGATCAACCAATGACCACACTTAACATGATACCAGCACCACCTAACTGATGACCAGCACCACACTAACATGATACCAGCCACCACACTAACATGATACCAGCACCACCTAACATGATAGCACACAACAGTGACCAGCACCCTAACATGAGCACCACACTAACATGTGACCAGCACCACACTAACATGTGACCAGCACCACACTAACATGACCAGCACCACACTAACATGATGACCACAGCAACATGACCACCAACTAACATGATGACTCAGCACCACACTAACATGATCCAGCACCACACTAACATGTGACCAGCACCACACTAACATGACCAGCACCACCTAACATGACCAGCACCACACTAACATGATGACCAGCACCACTAACATGACCAGCACCACACTAACATGACCAGCACACACTAACAGACCACCACTAACATGACCAGCACCACACTAACATGATGACCAGCACCACACTAACATGACCAGCACCACACTAACATGACCAGCACGCCCACACTAACATGACCAGCACCACACTAACTGATGACCAGCACCACACTAACATGACCAGCACCACACTAACGATGACCAGCACCACACTAACATGACCAGCACCACACTAACATGACCGACACCACACTACACATGACCAGCACCACACTAACGATGACCAGCACCACACTAACATGACCAGCACACACTAACACTAACATGACCACACAACAATGACCAGCACCACATAACATGACTGACCAGCACCACACTAACATGACCAGCACCACACTAACATGCAGACCACACACACTAACATATGACAGCACCACACAACATGACCACACCACACTACATGACAGCACCACACTAACATGACCAGCACCACACTAACATGACCAGCACCACACTAACATGAGACATGCACCACAACATGACCAGCACCACACTAACATGACCAGCACCACACAACATGACCAGCACCACACTAACATGACTAGCACCACACAAAATGACCAGCACCAACTAACTGAGCACCACACTAACATGAAGACCACACTAACATGACCAGCACCACACTAACATGACCAGCACCACCTAACATGACCAGCACCACACAACATGACCAGCACCACACAACATGACCAGCACCACACTAACATGACCATAGCACTAACATGACAGCACCACTAACATGACACACCACACTAACATGACCAGCACCACACTAACAGACCAGCACAACTAACATGACCAGCACCACACTAACATGACCAGCACCACCAACATGACCAGCACCACACAACAGTGACCAGCACCACTAACATGACCAGCACCACACTAACATTGACAGCACCACTAACATGACCAGCACCACACTAACATGACCAGCACCACACTAACATGTGACCAGCACCACTAACATGACCAGCACCACACTAACATGTACCAGCACCACACTAACATGACCAGCACCACACTAACATGACCAGCACCACACTAACATGAGACCAGCACCACCTAACATGACCAGCACCACTACTAACATGACGATCAGCTAACTACAGCCTAACATGACCAGCACCACACTAACATTGACCAGCACCACACTAACATGACTAGCACCACACTAACATGACCAGCACACACTAACATGAACCAGCACCACACTAACATGACCAGCACCACACTAACATGACCAGCACCTACACTAACATGACTAGCACCACACTAAAAATGACCAGCACCACCTAACATACAGACAAATGACCACCCTAAATGACAGCACCACACTAACATGACTAGCACCACACTAACATGACCAGCACCACACTAACATGACCAGCACCACACTAACATGACCAGCACCACACTAACATGACCAGCACCACACTAACGACCAGCACCACGAACGCACACTAACATGACCAGCACCACCTAACATGACCAGCACCACACTAAATTACAGCACCACACTAACATGACAGCACCACACTAACATGACACACACACTAACATGACCAGCACCACACTAACATGACCAGCACCACACTAACATGACACACCACACTAACATGACTATGCAGCCACACTAACATGACCAGCACTACACTAACATGCTGACCAGCACCACACTAACAGGACTAGCACCACAGTAACATGACCAGAGCACCACACTAAAATGATGACCAGTACCACACTAACATGACCAGCACCACACTAACATGACCAGCACCACACTAACATGACCAGCACCACACTAACATGACCAGCACCACACTAACATGACCAGCACCACACTAACATGACCAGCACCACACTAACATGACCAGCACCACACTAACATGACCAGCACCACACTAACATGACTAGCACCACACTAACATGACCAGCACCACACTAACATGACCAGCACCACACTAACATGACCAGCACCACACTAACATGACCAGCACCACACTAACATGACCAGCACCACACTAACATGACCAGCACCACACTAACATGACCAGCAACACCTAACATGACCAGCACCACATAACATGACTAGCACCACACTATGAGCCATGACCAGCACCACACTAACATGACCAGCACCACACTAACATGACCAGCACCACACTAACATGACCAGCACCACACTAACATGACCAGCACCACACACTAACATGACCAGCACCACACTAACATGACCAGCCCACACTAACATGACCAGCACTACACTAACATGACCAGCACCACACTAACATGACTAGCACCACACTAACATGACCAGCACCACTCTAACATGACCAGCACCACACTAACATGACTAGCACTACACTAACATGACCAGCACCACACTAACATGACCAGCACCACTCTAACATGACCAGCACCACACTAACATGACCAGCACCACACTAACATGACCAGCACCACACTAACATGACTAGCACCACACTAACATCACCAGCACCACACTAACATGACCAGCACCACTCTAACATGACTAGCACCACACTAACATGACCAGCACGACTCTAACATGACCAGCACCACACTAACATGACCAGCACCACACTAACATGACCAGCACCACACACAACATGACTAGCACCACACTAACATGACTAGCACCACACTAACATGACTAGCACCACACTAACATGACCAGCACCACACTAACATGACCAGCACCACACTAACATGACTAGCACCACACTAACATGACCTGCACCACACTAACATGACTAGCACCACACTAACATGACTAGCACCACACTAACATGACTAGCACCACACTAACATGACCAGCACCACTGAGAACGTCTCACAGAAATGGAACAAGGTGCAAACACAAGCCCTAATCTCTTTTTATTTTATATTACTATGAAAACACAATACAGGCGGGTCCCGCTTTACCGTGCTTCGCTTTACAGCGTTTCATTAATGGAGGGGTTTTCAATTATACCTGTTCTTCATTTGTTCAGACTTCCTACCGTAAATACATTCACCACTCATTATAAGACAAAAACGAAAATATTGTAAAGTCAGTAATTTGTGTATTATATGTGCATTTTTTTAGGCCTAGCTATTTTGCTCACTTAATATATGATAGTGAATATTTGTTATCAGGCTTTTAACAAGCAACTGTCAGGGCTTCCTGTAGTTGATTGTTACAGTCCACAAGCAAAGTGGTAGAGCGCTGACTTTCACCTGACAGACCTCAGTTTTAATATCATAAAAAAAACCCTGAGCGCTGTTAGAGATATTTATTACATTTTCATAGTTCACAGATGAGAGCAGGGGACCAGGGTGTGTATTTACCCTCGGTTGCACCTCAGTGAGATGCTCTCCATTAAAGTGGCCGTTGGGTCACAGTTGGTGGCCTCTTCAAGTCTCCAATAGTGACAGTATGTGGCGGGTTGGAAAGCGTCCAATTAGTATGATGCTGGCTCTGTGGAGTGGTCAATTGTCGTCTGACAGACCCCCACCTTGATTCTCCGATAAGCCGGTGCATATTTGGGGGAAATATATTAACTATTCCTTATGCATTGTTGCCAGTGTTCTTTCAAAGCATTTTCAATATGAAGAAATTGAGATGGAAATCTCAGAGAGAGTCGAGTCCGGGGAATATATATATATATATATATATATATATATATATATATATATATATATATATATATATATATATATATATATATATATATATATATATGTCGTGCCGATTAGGTAAAACTTGCGATTTTGGCTTAAATAGCAACGTTCACCTTGCCATATAAGACAAGTGAAAATTTGTGTATGCAATAATTTCGCCAAAATCATTCTGAACATAACGAAAAAATATATTTCATTGTGTTTGTTTATTATTAAATTAATGTTAACGTATCTAAAATATATTTAGTTGGGTTAGGCTAAATTAAATTACTCTTGTTGTAATAAGGTTAGGTAGGTTTTCAAAGTTTCTCTTGGTACAAAATTATAATTTTTACATTATCATAAATGAAAAAATATATCTTTAAACGTATAAGAGAAAATTTTAGAAAGGACTTAATTTTAGATGAGTTCTTGCTAATTGACCAGTTTTACCTAATTGGCACGACATATATATATATATATATATATATATATATATATATATATATATATATATATATACGCATGCTGCATACTGGGCTCGCGTCCGGCTTCAGAGGAGCTGGAGGAGATTCATAATCTTTGACATATTGTATCATTGTATTAATGTTCATGTTTGTCTTTTCTATCAATGTATTCTGTCTATTAATAAAGCATTCCTATATATATATATATATATATATATATATATTATATATATATATATATCGCTAACCAGGGTTCGAACCCATGTTGTACTGGCCCATCACTGTGAGCGAGAACCACAGGACTACACAATCCTATATGAACCAAGCACCCAGCGACGCTAGGTGTGTTACTCTTGGTCCGAGGACATACGGTAGTGTGGGAGCTTTCAAGCTAATTTCATTCTCATCCCTGTTTGGTGTGGCAGCCTACGAGCAGCATATATATATTATTGTAACCACGAACAAGTGGTATTTAATCAATAACAAACTGCGGCTATCCGGGGGATCAAACCCGTGTTGTTTTAGCCCGCTTCGTGGGAAGAGCGAAAATTCACGACGCTCTAAACCACTGGAACATTCAATCATTTCCAGCAGCACTGAGATAGATAATGGGCTTGTTCCCATTACCTGACATGATATTATCCAACTTGTTGACTATGTCACCAACACCAGCTCCAGGGAAGCACACTCTCTCACCTTCTTATCCCTATTATAAAAAGCACGGTCCATATATCTTGCCTATGAGTAACCAACCACAAGAATGCGCTTACCTCTTTTAGCAGGGGAGGTACAAGTACCTTTACCTTCACTGACCACTGAAGTACACTCATCCTGAAGAACACTGAAGCGATTTCCTACCTTCAAATCTTCTCACTTAACTTTCCTTATTTTGATGTTCCTCCCATTACGGGGAACCACTCGCCACTTGTAGCAAGTGCTGGACTCCTCACTACTGGAAGCCTTTTCGTCCTCACCACCTTCAACTACCTCGCAGCGAGTGCCAGACTGCTCCTCACTGCTGGTAGCCTCATTCCCCTCACCCACTCTAGCCACCTCACACTCACTCCCAAACCCATCGAGGTGAACCTTCAGCCTCTTAATTTCCTCCTGGAGAAGTAGGACCTCCTCCTTCAACACTCTAACCTCAGATTTTAAAACACTGCAGAAGCAAGCCATGGCTTTGTAACCCTCAACACTAATCCCCAAAGCAGCTCAAGACCTAAAGCAGCATGCCATGGGTTCAAGACACACCCGTTTTGTGATTTACACAATATTGTGATACACTATGTTGTGATGTATGAATGTTGTAATACACTATGTTATGTTGTAATGTATGAATGTTGTGGTACACTATGCTGTGTTGTAATGTATGAATGTAATACACTATGGTGTGTTATGATGTATGAATGTTGTAATACACTATTTTGTGTTGTAATATATGGATGTAATACACTATGTTGTGTTCTGATGTATGACTGTTATGAGACACTATGTTGTGTTGTATGAATATTGTAATACAACATGTTGTGTTGTGATGCACTATGTTGTGCTGTAATGTATGAACGTTGTAATACACTATGTTGTGTTGTGATGTATGAATTGATGTGGGACACTGTTTTTTTATACATTAAAGTCAATCTTAATGTAAGTGTTCTTTGCGAAAATATGTAGGTTGATTCCTGTCTACCTGATCATGGAGCAGTTCACTGCATCATAATTTTTTATTTATGTGTAATTGTTAGGTGAATTTCTTTTTATTTAGTAAAGCTCTTATATGGGTGTGAAACTTGGGTGGTAAATGCTGCAGCGAGGAGGCCGCTGGAGGCAGTGGAGATGTCCTGTCCAAGGGCAATGTGTGGTGTAAATATTATGCAGAGAATTCTAAGTGTGGAAATTAGGAGGAGGTTTGGAGTTACTAAAAGTATTAGTCAGAGGGCTAAAGTGGGGTTGTTGAGGTGGTTTGGTCATTTAGAGAGAATGTATCAAAGTAGAATGACTTGGAGAGCTTATAAATCTGTAGGGGAAGGAAGGCGGGGTAGGGGTCGTCCTCGAAAAGGTTGGAGGGAAGGGGTAATGGAGGTTTTGTGGACGAGGGGCTTGGACTTCCAGCAAGCGTGCGTGAGCGTGTTAGATAGGAGTGAATAGAGACGAATGGTTTTGGGGACCTGACGATCTGTTGGAGTGTGAGCAAGGTAATATTTAGTGAAGGAATTCAGGGAAACCGGTTAGCCGAACTTGAGTCCTGGAAATGGGAAGTACAATGCCTGCACTTTAAACGAGGGGGTTGGGATATTGGCAGTTTGGAGGGACTTCTAAACTGTCGTATCTGAGCGCCTCTACAAAGACAGTGATTATGTATGAATGTGGTGAAACTGTTGAATTATGATGAAAGTATTTTCTTTTTTGGGGATTTTCTTTCTTTTTGGGTCACCCTGCCTCGGTGGGAGACGGCCGACGTGTTGAAAAAAAAAAAGCTCACTTAAGAATTCAATTAATTTATTATGAAACAAAGGGAAATCATACACAAACTCGAGTCTTAGGTTCTGGAAGAAACATTGCAAAAAAAAATCTAGATACTTTGCTTCACAAATAGAATATTTAAGCAGTGGAATGACCTCAAGGAGAATGGTGTGAGCATAATAAACATTGCGAAGTTTAATAAGAATTATAATAACGAGACGACGCTGCTACACATATAATTGTTATTAAATAGTTAATTACAAATGACGAGTTAATATTTACACATATCTATGAAATACTAAGTTACACGAAAGTGACAGAATTTTATCCAGTAAACAAGTAAACCGGTGAACAAACCAGCAAAAACAATTTAACAAAACTATTAAAAAAACACAAATGAAATAAAATAATAGAAACTGCAATAAGATTATTCTACTAAGAACAGGTAAGGAAGAACAACTGTGATAATATCCATTTTAACATTGCATTTACTTGATTATGAATAATGGTCACATATAGCATTTCATATTATTTCTAAATAATAAATATTTTTTTAATACCTCCTTAAGTTAAAGATTACCTTTCCTCATTACAGTTATTTACGTCTTATTACGTATTGACTCATGTACTACTGAGCAATGCTGTTAACTTTTTGTTTTACTAAAGTCTATGGTAACCCTTGTATGTTCTTATTAATACCTTCTCTCTAAATTCACTTCCTTCTCATTCATCTCCTTCACATGTTCTTCCTTTCCCCTCGCTTCCTTCGCACTCACTCTACATTCAGT
Source organism: Cherax destructor (assembly GCA_009830355.1). Classification (NCBI taxonomy): domain Eukaryota; kingdom Metazoa; phylum Arthropoda; class Malacostraca; order Decapoda; family Parastacidae; genus Cherax; species Cherax destructor. Next base: position 191,609 of record WNWK01002209.1, read on the forward strand.
GGGATTCTGCTTATTTTTTTCCTCACCGCCGTCATTATCAATAAATTCTTAGGATATCATTAATTTTTAGTGTGTAAATAATAGGCAAAGAACTCTTCGAAATTGAGTACGTTTGTTGTTGATTATCAGTATGATGTTTCGATGCATTTACACTCTTGATTTACCTACAAATGATTAAGAAAAGATCAACACGGTAGTAAAGTTTGGAGATAATTCTAATGAATAAATCTTTGGAAGTAACTATAAAAAGCAGTGGGATACCAGGGGGATGTGAACAGAAGACATGCAGTAACTCTGTGGGAATGTTAAAGAGCTTGGATGGTACACAGCTGTAGTGAGACTCACAACTGGGAGTCTGAGGGTCACCAGGTCGAACTCAATTTCATTTTTCTTTCTTTATCTTGTTACTAACGTGAGATAATTACATTGTCTTTACTTGAATTTTGGGGGATTATGTAATAAATAAGTCAAATATTCTATAAAAAAATCAGAATACAACCAGTATACTAGAAAAAACATTGAGATTAGTCATGTATTCAATTTCAACTTTTTTATATTTAAGTTGTATTCACAACTTGAACTAATTTTAATATATCAGTTCATAAGGTGAGCTTCTCTCTTGTTACACATGTAAATGTCTCTTTTGTTCCAAGAGTTGTTTGGCCTTTGATATAATTACTTGTGGCAACTATAATAATAATAATACTAATAATAATAATAATAATAATAATAATAATAATAATAATAATAATAATAATAATAATAATAATAATAATAATAATAATAATAATAATAATAATAATACTAATAATCTGTATTTTCTACAAGTACCCGTACAATGTTTACAGGCCTAGCTGATATCAGTGACATACTACTGTATAGAGAGTCCCTTGTTATGCAGAGCATTTCGGGCAAATTAAGTCAATTGTGTCCCAGGATGCGACCCACACCAGTCGACTAACACCCAGGTACCTATTTTACTGATAGGTGAACAGGGACAGCAGGTGTCTTAAGGAAACACGTCTTAATGTTTCCACCCATAATGAGATCGATCCCGGACATCAGTGTGTTTGATATAATGCATCCGTGATGTATATAGCTTTCTTAGACACTTTGCATAACAGTTTTCTTCACTATTGTTTGGATAGAAGAGCTATGATTATCTCTTACCAATCAGCCTCGACAATTTTGTGCCAAAACAAGTGTCAATATTCTCGCTTTCAAAATTCGTTGATGCGTATAGCACGCCTTGTGGGTACTAGTGGCCAACCATATCCTTTAATAAATGTTCTGAAGTAGTATAAATAAGTGTCCTTATTGAACCTTAAAAAGCAAAGTTTTAAGTATTGTTTATTCACCTCCCCTCCCCCACATACAATAAAAACTTTAGGGGAAGAAAATAAAAACTCTCATCTCGGGAGACTCGATCTCCAGCAACCTGGCGAGAACATCTCTTTGTTAATGTCTCCGTTACTATTTTAAGTGCAGTGCGTGGCGCCATTATGCAGTGTGGCGTAATTGTGTAGTGCGTGGCATAAATTCCTCATGCAGTATCTTATTAGAGTTCAGGATTTGAGGTTAATCAGAGGAGTAATTCTCAAGACATGACATGGAAACTAATAACACAATTTTTCAATAAAACGTAAATTATGACCTACACTTCCCAAATCTATTTCAAACTATCCACTAAGATTCAGCAGCTTTGAAGATAAACAGGAAATGGATTATCATTTTATGTCAGAGAGAATAATTTTCTTTAAAAACGAGCAGTTAGGTCTCAGTTAGTGGTCTATGCTGACCTTACCATTTTACACTTGCTGGTTGGCTTGTGATTTTCTAATTTAAGATTTCACGGTAGAACAAGTTTGAATATCACAAAGTAGTAATTGAAAGGAGCACTATAATATTTTATTTATTTATTTACAACAGTCCATAGTGATTGGTTAAGTTCCTGGATGTGATACTTATAATGTAAGCCCTATAAGAAATCTATCACAATTTATACAATCTTGGAATTAAAAATAATATATGAGAGTATGTTGAGTAATAATTATAATAAAGATTAAGTTTTCCCTGAAGTACGTTTAATATCTTCTCTGAGGATGCGGGTCCCCGGTACAGTTCTAGAGGTGGTACCTCTCTATATTAAATATATATGCAAAAAGATCACAGTAAACAGGTGATATCAAAATATGCAAGACAACCACTATGAAAAAATAGGGGAATTCCAAGCGCTTTCGTGACTACTCACATTTTCAAGGAACTATACAAGGAAGCATGACAAGCAGGCTTATAAAGGGGCAAGACTACACCTTTCTTATGTTCCTCTTCACAGAGTCGTGTGTTGTTACGCTACTGTGAGGTGTGGTCTTTGTTAGTATGATGTGACTGTGAGGTGTAGTCTTGCCCCTTTATAAGCCTGCTTGTCATGTTTCCTTTATAGTTCCTTGGTAATGTGAGTAGTCACGAAAGCGCTTGGGAATTCCCCTTCCTCTTTCAGAGACTCAGTGTTGCGATCCAGAGGGAAATGCCTGCAGCATTCTGGGGACGCGGTTCACTGCCGGGGAGCTGGACGAAGTATTTGACATGTAGCTCTGAGTTGTTATCTATGTTGTGATACTCCCTATTTTATTCTTGTCAATGTATTTTGTCTTGAAATATAGTTTATACTATATATATATATATATATATATATATATATATATATATATATATATATATATATATATATATATATATATATATATATATATATATATATATTTAATATAGGGAGGTAACACCTCTAGAACTGTACCGGGACCCGAATCCTCAGAGAAGAGAATAAACGTACTTCAGGGAAAACTTAATCTTTATTATAATTATTACTCAACATACTCTCATATATTATTTTTAATTCCAAGATTGTATAAATTGTATAAAATCATTCTGAAACTAACGAAAAAATTATATTTCATTGTGTTGGTTCATTATTAAATTATTATAAACTAATTTAAAATATATTTAGTTGGATTAAGATAACTTAAATTGCGCTTGTTATAAAAAGGTTAGGTAAGTGTTCTAAGGTTATTTTGGTACAAAATCATTAATTTTTAGATTAACATTAATAAAAAAAAAATATATCTTTAAACGTATAAATGAAAATTTTAAAAAGGACTTAATTTTAAATGAGTTCTTACTAATTGACTAGTTTTACCTATTCGACACGATCATTTATATATATATATATATATATATATATATATATATATATATATATATTATATATATATATATATATTATATAACATAATGTATTTTGAAGACATGAATTATTTCTCATCATTTAAACTTAATAAAAATATATTCTTTACATTATACAATAAAAGACAGTTAACCTTCTTCAGGCCTATGAAAGTTATATATATATATATATATATATATATATATATATATATATATATATTATATATAACAAAACGATGGTATTGAAACATAATACATCTGCATTTAACTAGTCAAACAATGATGCTTTGGCCCGTCCTCATGGGAGCGAAAACACCTGACGCTCTAGTCCACTGAACACACAATCCTTAAGAGTAGCCATCCAGTAGGACTGATTGTTGTACTCTGCTAAAGCGACATACGGTGTGTGACACCTCTAAGCTAACTTTCACTCAAGAGGCGGACCAAAGCCTCATGGTCGCCCCTGGCTAGTGCAGTGTAGTTGATCATACCACCATCGTGTTACAATAATATAATATTCTGCTTGTTGAGCTAGTACCCAAACAGGGAGGAGAATGAAATTACTTGGAGGCGTCCACACCACCTCATGTTCCTGGCTAGCAGAGTACAACATCCAGTTTACTGATGCGCTACTTATAAGGATTGTGTGATTCAGTGGACTAGAGCGCGCAAGTTAATTATTCTCTTTTCACTAATAAAGGATGTAGTTTTTCTGAGGTGTGATGTCCTCGTAGTTGTCTTGGTCACTAAACTCGTAGTCGTACTCAAGGATTTTTGTCCCTTGATGGGAAAAGGGAGAGGGTGTTTTGTCACTATTATTAATTCTTTCACTGCTACTAAGGTTCTCCCTATTATTGCTTCTACCACCTATTTTAATAATAATGCAAGAAACCGAGATTACCACAATATATTATTATTTGCGACCATTGTCAGCCTAGAGTTATCTCTGAGTTACCAGACCCTGCCACGTGGAGGCCAATGGTTCGTCTTTAAGGTTCGCCCATCCACTTACTGTGTTTCCCCAGGTCCATGTGTCCAGAGTGTCTTTGTGTCCTCTCAGATATTCTCCCTTCCCCAAAGTCTGCCTCAACAACCAGTATCCTCGCCTTTCCCTGGCTCATGTGTCCAGGAATCCATCCGGGGGCCCCCGGACGTCTTCCCTTAGCCACTTCCCTGAAATCAGCATCGCCTCTCTCATTAACCTCACTTCTGGATTCCAACCTTCTCCAAGTTCATATATCCAGGAGTCCATCTGTCTGCCTCCGGATGTCTTCCCTTTCCCACTTCCCCAAGGTCAGCCTCAACGACCTGTATTCTTGCCTTCCCTTGGTTCATGTATCCAGGAATCTATCCGTTGGCTCCCGGATGTTTTCCCTTCCCTACTTTCTCAAAGTCAGAGGTTTTTGCCACCCCCAGTGACCTTGTTAGATGGAAACTTGTTCTTGTCTAGCTGATCTACGGTAGAGATTGTCCAGCTGGGTAGACTTACTGGAGGGGACACAGAAAAGTGTGTCCAGTAATTGCACCCAACAAGCTTGCACCCAACTCACCCACCGAAGAGAAGCTAGTCAATGAAAACTTTACACATCTACATTATATATATATTTTTTTTTTCAGTTATGTAGTTATATAAATATAGTTTGAACTTTTTGTTGTATATAGATAAGTACCCGTATTGTAATATATTTATCCAAATTTGTCCGCCATCGCTAGTACACACACACGCTAAATACAGCACACATACAATCGTGTGTCACACATACGAACATATGTGATACATACAACCCTTTCGTCACACTCTAACATATATGTGAACACAAACACGCACACACACATCTCATTTCAAACCAAATTCCGCAATCACATACATAAACCTCATTGTATACCTATTCTTATAAGCATATTTGCACTCTAAATAATTTAGTACAGGGAGGGAACTGAACAGACGCATTAAGTCAGTGACCGGACCAGCCGGGCTGTGGTTCGTACCTTGGATTACGTGCGACCAGCAGTAACGTGCTGCTTAAGGGTCACATCACCTCACCATTTCCGTTCGCCTGCGGTGCTGCCCCTTGTACGAGCATTGTATGTTTTTCCTAATACTGTCTATTCAATTTGATAAAGAATATTGTCCTAGCAAAACATAATCTGTTAATGAGGGTTCTAGATATGAAATACCACCTGTACCCAACCTCAGGTAGGTCAGTAAGTATAATGACCTTGATGAAATGGTGAAGACAGACTCCATACATAGCTTTAAGAATAGGTATAATAAGCGTCATGAAGCTTTGAGCCAAACAGGTCACATCCAGTTATCAAACTGACTTCACCCTGGTAACCAAAAATAGGTGAGCATACTACACTACGAGACGGGAGTATTAAAATATTCTCGAGACCACATTCACTAAGTGGTCCATACAAGCACTGACCTAGAAGTACCACTTAGTATTGGTGTCTAAGACACTCCGTTTTCCTTCAGGCGGTTCATCACGTCAGTTTTAACGACCCCGAAGTGTAAACATGAGCGAAGGCCCGAGCCTGGCAAGCCCGGGCACAGGTGTTGTCTAAACACCTCATTCTGTTTTTGAACCGTGGAATATATTGATCTTGATGTGCAAAATAACCACAGGGGGAAAAAAAAACATACGATGGGCGGGGTTAGAACCCGCGATCAGAGTCATAGAACTCCAGATTGACGCGTTAGCCACTGGGCCAGCTGGCTACAATAAGAGTCATTCAACTAGGTATATTTATACACCTTATGGTGTATAAATATACCTAGCTGGATGAATCTTATTGTAGCCAGCTGGACCAGTGGCTAACGCGTCGGTCTGGAGTTCTATGACTCTCTGATCGAGGGTTCTAACCCCAACCGTGGTATTGTTTGTTTGCAATCGTGCCATTATGATTTCGTGAGTCACAGGGGGAATTTAATGATAGCTCTAGGCCTTTCGTGTTCCAATCAACACATTTTCAGGAGAACACAATGTTGCAGATATAAGAGTAGGAAATCCAGGCAAATTCATTCATTGGGACGTCTCTCTCCAGAGAGACTTTCCAATGAACGAAACTTGCTGTTATTTCCTACTCTATATCAGCAACATTGCAAGATCCTGATGAGTTGATTGCAACAGGAAAGGCCTAAAGCTATCATTAAACACTTCCTGTGGTTATTTTTCATCCTTTTTGGCTAGTTAGGGATTAGTGCATTATCTTGATATGTATATACTGAGATCAGCTGAGTGGCATGTACATGTATCTCGTTTTATATTTAAACCCTTAATGTGTACTTTAATCCCTACATCAGCGAATAAAACAACAGTGATGATGTACAAGTGACATGCAGCCTTAATGACGTTAGTGTAGTCGACATCCTTTAACCTACAGTAATAAGCCAAATATAATTTTAATGTTTATTAACTACCAGAACTCTTTAACAGTTTCTGCGTGAAGTGTTTATGTATTCATAATTAATTAACGGCGTATCAGGTAAAAATTAGGCCAGAAGTGGACTTAGAGATGTATCGGATGTGAAAATTTAGATATCCGCGGATACGGATGTGTATGAGGATGTCTTACTTATTTTGCAGATGCGGATGCATATACGGATATCTGTTTACAGTAAAATGCAGATGCGGATGCGGATATAAGAAATTGTGCGGATGTACCGCGGATGCGGATGCGGATATCCGATACATCTCTAGAAGTGGTTGGTCACAGCCAGCAGTCAAGTGAAATTCCAATATGGAAGATATTATTGAAAACAAGAAAATGAAGATTTTAAGAGACGAAGATTTATGAAACAAGAGAACGCTATGTGTAAATAGAAAAAAGCTAAAACATTAAAAAAATAAACGAATTGGTTTAAAGACAATAGTTACAATCTGATTTAAACGTCTGTGTATTGATTATTTCTTAATAGCTGTACCATTGTTACTATGATGGTACCATTGTTACTATGATAGTACCATTGTTATTTTGATAGTACCATTGTTACTATTATGGTACCATTGTTACTATGATGGTACCATTGTTATTATGAGTGCATGGCTGTTATTATGATAGTACCATTGTTACTATGATGGTACCATTGTTACTAAGATGGTACCATTGCTACTTTGAGGGTACCATTGTTACTATGATAGAACCGTTGTTACTATGTTAGTACCACTATGATGGCACCATTGTAACTATGATGGTACCATTGTTATTATGAGTGCATGGTTGTTATTATGATAGTACCATTGTGAATATGATGGTACCATTGTTACTATGATGGTATCATTGTTACTAAGATGGTACCATTGCTACTTTGATGGTACCATTGTTACTATGATGGTAAAATTGTTACTATGATGGTACCATTGTAACTATGATAGTAAAATTGTTATTAAGAGTGTATCGCTGTTACTATGAAAATACCGTTGTTACTATGATAGTACCGCTGTTACTATGATAGTACCATTGTTACTCTGATAGTACCGTTACTATGATAGTACCGCTGTTACTGTGGTAGTACGGTTGTTACTCTGATAGTACCGTTGTTACTATGATAGTACCGTTGTTAATATGATAGTACCGTTATTACTATGGAAATACCGTTGTTACTATGATGGTACAGCTGTTACTATGATAGTACCGCTGTTACTATGATAAAACCGCTGTTACTATGATAGATCCTCTGTTACTATGATAGTACCACTGTTACTATAATAGTACCGCTGTTACTATTATAGTACCACTGTTACTATGATAGAACCGTTGTTACTATGATAGTACTGCTGTTACTATAATAGTACCGCTGTTACTATGATAGAACCGTTCTTACTATTATAGTACCGTTCTTACTATGATAGTACCGCTGTTACTATGATAGAACCTCTGTTACTATTATAGTACCGCTGTTACTATGATAGTACCATTGTTACTATGATAGTACCGCTGTTATTATGATAGTACCGTTGTTACTATGATAGTACCGTTTTTACTATGATAGTACCGTTGTTACTATGATAGTACCGTTGTTACTATCATAGTACCGTTGTTACTATCATAGTACTGCTGTTACTAAGATAGTACCGTCGTTACTATGATAGTACCGTTGTTACTGTGGTAGTACCGTTGTTATTATGATAGTACCGTTGCTGCTATGATAGTACCATTGTTACTATGATAGTACCATTGTTACTTTAATATTACCGCTATTACTATGATAGTACCGTTGTTACTATGATAGTACCGTTGTTGCTGTGATATTACCGTTGTAACTTTGATAGTACCGCTGTTATTATGATAGTACCGCTGTTACTATGATAATACCGTTGTTACTTTGATAGTATCGTTGTTACTATGATAGTACCGTTGTAACTTTGATAGTATCGTTGTTACTTTGATAGTATCGTTGTTACTATGATAGTATCGTTGTTAGTGACAAAACATTAACAGTAGAATAGCGCTTCTTTAGCAGTCAATACACCGTTATTGAGCGGTATTTCCACCGTTGAAGCAGCATGATGTCTAGTCCGCTAGGTGTCTGAGTCGACCAACGGGAGAATGTGTACAGACATTGCTCTCTCCAGACATAATTACTCCCTCACGCCTCAGGTAGGTAGTTTGAGACGGCATCAACGACCCTGTCACAAAGATTGTGTACACCGAGGAGTGTGTTTGTGTGTCTCTCATTGTGCTTACACCGAGAGGTGTTTGTCTCTCAGTGTATAAACAACGAGAGGCGTGTCTCTCAGTGTACACACTCAGACAATTTACGTTAATTGTTATTTTAGGGATTACGGTGGCGAACTGGTGACTTGCAGTCTTTGATGAGTCGATAGATTTCAAACTCAGTTAACCAACAAGTCAAGCCCCGCGTCACTCTGGCAACTGACACCACTCAAGACCTACGCCACGGACACACTCATTACGTTGGACTTTCTATAAACTATTTTTTTTTTCATAGGCACGTACTTCAGTGGTCATATAAAACTGTATGTGCTATTTGTATGTTAGGTTTGTGTTTGTTGTATTTGTGTATATCGTATTGTGTATGTTATTGGTGCATATGTGTTGTGGACGGTGTGTGTGTATGATGGATATATATTGCGTGTTGTTCATTGGTGTATGTTTTGAATGCCATGTATGTTGATGTTAGTGTATGTTATGTATGCTTTGAACGTTGAATATTGTGTTGATATATGCCGTGTATGTTGGTGTATGTTATGGTCGTTGGTGTATGCTGAGTATTTTCATGTTTATTGTGTTTGTTGGAAAATATTGTTCCTATAGTTGTATGTTATGTAATGGTAGTTTGTTGTATATGTTATGTATTTTGGTGTATGTTATGCATGTTGTGTATGTTAGTGGATGTTTTGTATGTTCGTGGATTTTTTTTTTAAACTCCTGCCGTCTCCCACCGAGAAAGGCTGACCCAGCAAAAAAGAAAACGCTTTCACTGTCACTCATTCAATCACCGTCTTGCCAGAAGCGCTGACATTGCAGTTTAGATGATCCTGCAGACCGCAGCGTCCCCCACCCCTCCCTCAGAGTTCTTGCTCTGTACTCCCCTGTTTCCTGACGAACCTTACCTAACCTAACCTCCCCACCTCCAGGACTCAAGTCCTGCTAAAAAGGTCTCCCCTGAATTACTTCATGTTACATTGTTCACACTCCAACAACTCGTCAAATCATAAAAGCCACTTTTCTCCACTCATATCTAACACGCTCACACAAACTCAAGTCCCTGGCTCTCAAAACCTCCTTTATTCCTCTCCCTCTAACCTTTCCTTCCTCCAACCCCTCCTTCCCTCCACTCCAGATTTATACACCCCCCTTATAAATGTCTACCCCACCTCAAGAACCCCTCCTCACCCCTCTGAATAACACTTTGTTACATCTACACCTAATTTTCAAACTCCAAATTTCCTGCACAATATTCCCATGCTTCACACTAGTGCACCCCTCAAGGGAGGTTCCTTGACGCTGGTGGGTGGCTCTTGATCTAGGGAATAGGATCTGTGCTCAAGTTTCCTGAATTGAGTCTGAATACCTTCCATTCCTCCCTTACAGGCGCTGTATAATCCTTACAGGTTTAGTGCACCCCTCCATGATTATAATAATCACACTTCATTTATTACCTTATTTTCCGGCATATAAGGAGCTCTTTTTTTCTTAAAAAAGTCTTGAAAAATCCCCCTGCGCCTTATATGCTCAAGGTCAGGGTCAAAGTCAAGGTCAGGGTCAAGGTCAGGGTCAAGGGTAAGCTTAGGGTTACGCTTTAGCAGTTGTTTACTAAAGTTAGGTTACTTCTGCTTGGAAACATCGTCTTATAAGTCTCATATGAACGTACATCTTATATGTCGGAAAACAAGATAAGTTGTTTATCTCCACAAACGCCTCAGGGCACCACCCATCATTTTTCCCATAGTTCTATGGTTCACCTCATCTCATAAAACTTTCTGCCGACAGCACACTCCCAAATATCTGAGTATGTTCACTTTCTACAGTGTAGGTTGGTAGACAGCACCTACCTTATACCACATATACTGCCTACTAGGTAGTAGATGGTTTAAGTTATTTTTATGTTGCGCATCTCTACCTTACTTTGTTGGTATATTTTTCATGGAAGTTATATGCATTGTGTTTTTATGTTAGTGTATGTTGTGTGTATGTTGGTATATTTTGTGGGTGTCAGTGTATGTTGAGTGTATTAATATATGGTGTGAATATTTTAGCGGGTGTGTTGGTGAATGTTGTGCGTATTATGTGTATTGTATATTGACATATAGTGTATATTGTTTTATGTCAGTTAATGCATGTTGTGTATACAGGTATATGTTGGTAAGTGTTGTATACAGTGGTGTAGTCACCTGTGTGTGTGTGTGTGTGTGTGTGTGTGTGTGTGTGTGTGTGCGTGTGCGTGCGCGCGAGCTCCCATGTAGGCGTGGTTGCAGTGGACAAGTTTATCATCTATCATCGCCTCTTCGCTGGCAGCTACTGGGTTACCTCTCTCCTGGCTTACCTCTGAGAGCCCCATACCTCTTCTTAAGGCTGTGTCTGGATGCTGCCTCTACCACTCCACTATCTTGACTACTCCTAGGCTACAGAAACACTTCCTAACACCCTTGTGACTCATTTGTGTTTTCAACTTTCATCTGTGCCCTTGTGTACCTGTTTCACTTCTCTCAAACAATCAGTGCCTATCTACGGTCAGTGCGTTTTTATCATATCGTCCTTAGTTCTTTTTCCCTCTACTGTCCTCAGGTGTAGCTCTCTTAATCACTCCTAATAGCACATTCCCCTTATCTCCGGGACACGCCTCGTTGCAAACCTCTGCACTTTATCCACTTTCTTCACATGCTTGATCAGGTGAGGTTTAATACTTGTGATGTATAATCCAATATGGGCCTGATGTATTCCGAATACAGTGTCATGAATGACTTGCTAAGGTCCACCAGACGCGAGTTTGCTGCAGTAGTTATTACAGTCAATATGCGCGACAGGTGATATGCCCGGTACAATGCTCACCCTGAGGTCCTTCTTATGTGAGGTTTGTAGCAATTGCCACTCGAGCCTGAACTCCGTTTGCGGTCTTCTTCGCCCTGCCCCAATCTTCATAACTTTGCACCTGCTGGAGTTAAATTCCAGTAGCCACGTGTTAGAAGAGACCTACAGGTTATCCAAGTCTTTCCTGGTCCTTACCTGTTTGTATTCTCTTCAGTTTCACATTATCTACAAAGCGGTCACCTCTGTCATTCACGTACACAAGAAATAGCACCTGACACGGTACTGATCCCAGTAGAATCCCGTGTTTTGAATAAAGGTGTTCTACTGTGATTGACTACTGCCAATCCATATTCGGATAACAGGATTTACCTCTACAGACAGGGCAGTTACCTTACCGGGTAATGTGTAATATCCTGGGGTCTTCTAGAGGCTTCTTTGGTCACTAAGCCAAACAAACAAACCGCTAAAATTTACCTATCTTGATTAGCAAGTCCTTAAAGTGGTAACTTGACGGCTTGTCTTAATGTTGTCTGCTGGACTAATTCGTTACGACTTCCAGAATTACCGCGAATATCCAATAACGAGTCACAACACACAAACCCGGCGGTCAGAGAGGTCATTTTCTCTCCCCAATATTTTTAAGTGACTGCTATCGCCAGGCCGTGGGCCAGCTGACCCTGTAGCAAGTGTCTGGACCAGGAGGTGATAATTCTAGTTATAGTTTGAAAATAGTTAGTTTAAACATACCAAGCTCCTTAGCTTACATTTCAAGTCTAGTTTAATTAACTATGTAATTATACTCTAGACTAGATATTAAGCATATTAAGCATTATAACTAAATTAGCTTTACAAGTAAGACTTTAGGAGTGAAGACTTGGTAACGTGGTAACACCCCACCTGCCTTACTTAATCTATGAACCATCCCCCCATCCTTCCTTTAAGCGCATTTTCACCCCTTTTAAGATTGTTAAACGCGGGAAACTCATTTGATTTTCCTCATCCCACTCATTACACTTTCTCAATCCGACACCTTTTCATAGATTATAACTCGTTTTTTTTCCATGTATTTCAGGTCCATTGTAGTTCCTTAATGTTATTCCTGGCTGCTCCTCTCAAGTTTTTTCCAGCCTCTCTGTGCGGCACCTCTCCAGGTGCTCCATCACTCTTCTGATAATCTTCTCCATACTATGCATGTGAGTGATATTGGCTTAAGTCAAACACTACCTGTTTGTCCTCTTTCTTAAATACTGGGATTACATTTGCTATCTTTCATATCTCTGCCAGTTTCCCTGTGATGACTAACTGGTTGAAGATTATTGCTAATGACTCACAGTGTTTTCAAACCCTTTCAGGACCACAGAGATATTACCTGGTTCTATTTCCTTCAAGGAATCTACTCACAGAGTTTCCTCACATTTTCACTTATAATAAATGTGTCCAGCACTCGCTGGTGCACTCGTCCTCTTTGGATCTCTGGAATCGTCCCATATTTCCTCAGAGAATACCATTTTTTTTTTAAATTTCTTGCTGAGCTCTTCACAGACTTTTCTCTTCCTACCCTCTCCATTCTGGTTATATGGTCTTTTTACTGTTGTCTTTCTCCTAATGTGACTGGATAACAACTTTGGGTTGGATTTGACTCTCGAAGCAATGTCATTCTCGAATTGTCGTTGAGCCTCTTCTTACATTCATTTCTGGCTCTTCTGTTCACTTCATTCTTTTCCTGCATTCTTTGCCCTCTAATTTTCCATGCTTTTTGCCCCTCTGCACTTCTGGGAAAACCATGGGCTTTCATTGTTCTTGCCACTGCTTTTCTAAGATCGTGGATATGAATTTCTCTCTGTCTCTATGCACTTACCCATCCCCCTCACCTCATTCAGGATTGTCTAATGCCTTTGTAGTCTCCTTAATGTTTGGCTTTTTTCGTGCCATCTCTTCAAGTTTACTTCCACAGGATATTTGAAACTCAGAACTGTGTGGTCACAAGGTGGCCTCTCATATTTAATATCACCTATGTCAGAATCTCTCAGGGTGAATACAAGGTCCAGCCTTGGTGGTGGTTTGTCCCCTTCTCTCTCTCTTCTCTCTCTCTCTCTCTCTCTCTCTGGTTGTGTTCCATACATGTTGCTGCATAAATTTCTCTTTTAACACATAGTATATCATTCTACGCCTCCACGTTTCTAGTACTACGTCTGGACTCTAGGGTCTTCCAGTTACACCAGTGATTTGTTGTCATTGTGAGTGTTAGTGTGTGAGTGTTAGTGAGTGTTAGTGAGTGAGTGTTAGTGAGTGAGTGTTAGTGGGTGAGTGTTAGTGAGTGTGTTAGTAAGTGAATGTTATTGAGTGAGTGTTAGTGAGTGAGTGTTACTGAGTGAGTGTTACTGAGTGAGTGTTAGTGGGTGAGTGTTAGTGAGTGAGTGTTAGTGAGTGAGTGTTAGTGGGGTGAGTGGTGAGTTGAGTGTTAGGGAGTGAGTGTTAGTGAGTGAGTGTTAGTGGGTGAGTGTTAGTGAGTGAGTGTTATGTGAGTGTTGAGGAGTGTGAGTGAGTGTTAGTGAGTGAGTGTTAGTGGGTGAGTGTTAGTGGTGAGTGTTAGAGTGAGTGTTAGTGAGTGAGTGTTAGTGAGTGAGTGTTAGTGAGTGAGTGTTAGTGGGTAGTGAGGTGTTAGTGGGGTTGGGTAGTGTTAGTGTGAGTGTAGTGTTAGTGGTTGAGTGTTAGTGAGTGAGTGTTAGTGAGTGAGTGTTAGTGAGTGAGTGTTAGTGAGGTGAGTGTTAGTGAGTGAGTGTTAGTGAGTGAGTGTTAGTGAGTGAGTGTTAGTGAGTGAGTGTTATTGAGTGAGTGTTAGTGAGTGAGTGTTAGTGAGTGAGTGTTAGTGGGTGAGTGTTAGTTTGTGTTAGTGAGTGAGTGTTAGTGAGTGTTAGTGAGTGAGTGTTAGTGAGTGAGTGTTAGTGAGTGAGTGTTAGTGAGTGAGTGTTAGTGAGTGAGTGTTAGTGAGTGAGTGATGAGTGTTATGGTGAGTGTTAGTGAGTGAGTGTTATGTGAGTGAGTGTTAGTGAGTGAGTGTTAGTGAGTGTTAGTGAGTGAGTGTTAGTGGAGTGTTGTGGAGTGTTAGTGGGTGAGTGTTAGTGTAGTGTTAGTGAGTGAGTGTTAGTGAGTGAGTGTTAGTGAGTGAGTGTTAGTGGGAGTGTTAGTGAGTGAGTGTTAGTGAGTGAGTGTTAGTGAGTGAGTGTTAGTGAGTGAGTGTTAGTGAGTGAGTGTTAGTGGGTGAGTGTTAGTGGGTGAGTGTTAGTGAGTGAGTGTTAGTGGGTGAGTGTTAGTGAGTGAGTGTTAGTGGGGTGGGTGAGTGTTAGTGAGTGAGTGTTAGTGAGTGTTAGTGAGTGAGTGTTAGTGAGTGAGTGTTAGTGAGTGAGTGTTAGTGGGTGAGTGTTAGTGGGTGAGTGTTAGTGGGTGAGTGTTAGTGAGTGAGTGTTAGTGAGTGTTAGTGAGTGAGTGTTAGTGAGTGAGTGTTAGTGAGTGAGTGTTAGTGGGTGAGTGTTAGTGGGTGAGTGTTAGTGAGTGAGTGTTAGTGAGTGAGTGTTAGTGGAGTGAGTGTTAGTGGGTGAGTGTTAGTGAGTGAGTGTTAGTGAGTGTTAGTGGGTGTTAGTGAGTGTTAGTGAGTGTTAGTGAGTGAGTGTTAGTGAGTGAGTGTTAGTGAGTGAGTGTTAGTGGGTGAGTGTTAGTGGGTGAGTGTTAGTGGGTGAGTGTTAGTGGGTGAGTGTTAGTGATTGAGTGTTAGTGATTGAGTGTTAGTGATTGAGTGTTAGTGATTGAGTGTTAGTGAGTGTTAGTGAGTGTTAGTGGGTGAGAGTGAGAGAGGGAGAATGACAGAGCGAGTGATAGTGACAGAGCCGGTGATAGTGAGAAAGTGAGAGTGACAGAGCCGGTGATAGTGAGAAAGTGATAGTGACAGAGCCGGTGATAGTGAGAAAGTGAGAGTGACAGAGAACATTCCCCAGCAACCGCTGGCCTACCATTTGTATACGTATATCAATCATTAAACAACCTCTGGCTTTCCGTTAATATATCCTCATCGTTAAACAACCGCTGGCTTTCCGTTAATATATCCTCATCGTTAAACAACCGCTGGCTTAATTTATATATACACGTAGTCTAGCAACCACTGGCTTAATTATATATACACATACTCAACCAAGCACTGGCTTACTGGAGCTGGATTTTCCATCCCTTCTAAAAAATAATGGATCACATTTGTCTTGTCCGATGACGAGACGGAGAGAAAGAGAGAAGAGAGGGAGAGGAGGAAAGAAATGGAAGGTGAGGAGGAGAAGAGAGAGGAGGGAGGAAATGGAAGATGAGAAGGAGGAAGGGAGTGGATTGACGAAATGGAGGGTGGAGAGGAGGATAAGGGAAGGAGAGGACGAAGCTGAGAGGAGAGAATGGAGGGAGAGGACGAAGCTGAGAGAAGGAGAGAATGGAGAGGAAATGGAGGGAGGGAGAGGAGAGAAGGAGAAAAGGGAGAGGAAGCAGAGGGAGAGAGAGAGAAGGAGAGAAAGCGGAAGGAAGATGAAGATGAGAGAGAGAGAGAAGGTAAGGTAAGAAGGAAGTGGGAGAGGAGGGAGGGGTAGAAAAGGAGGAGAATGGAAGATGAGGGGGAGGGAGAGAAAAGAGTGGAGGTAAGGAGGGGATGGGAGAGGAGCGGATTACATTACTGGCATTACATCAGCAAAGAGTCACTAAGTAAGGCTGGATTTCTCACAATGGGTTCAGTGTTATGGTGCTTGTGGAACATACACATAGCTGGGAGAACTATCTTATATATGATGGGTGAACATAGCTAGGAGAACAATCGTACATATGGTGGGTGAACATAGCTAGGAGAACTATTTTACACATGCTGGGTGAGCATAGCTAGGAGAACAATCGTACATATGATGGGTGAACATAGCTAGGAGAACTATCTTACATATGATGGGTGAACATTGC
This sequence comes from Cherax destructor, assembly GCA_009830355.1. Classification (NCBI taxonomy): domain Eukaryota; kingdom Metazoa; phylum Arthropoda; class Malacostraca; order Decapoda; family Parastacidae; genus Cherax; species Cherax destructor. The sequence goes on from WNWK01002209.1 coordinate 208,313, forward strand.
TAGGAGAACAATCGTACATATGATGGTGAACATAGCTAGGAGAACTATCTAGGAGAACAATCGTACATATGATGGGTGAACATAGCTAGGAGAACTATCTTACATATGATGAGTGAACATAGCTAGGAGAACACTCTTACATATGATGGGTGAACATTGCTAGGAGAACAATCGTACATATGATGGTGAACATAGCTAGGAGAATTATCTTACATATGATGGTGAACATAGCTAGGAGAACTATCTTACATATGATGGTGAACATAGCTAGGAGAACAATCGTACATATGATGATGAACATAGCTAGGAGAACAATCTTACATATGATGGTGAACATAACTAGGAGAATTATCTTACATATGATGGGTGAACATAGCTAGGAAAACTATCTTACATATGATGGGTGAACATAGCTAGGAGAACAATCTTACATATGATGGTGAACATAGCTAGGAGAATTATCTTACATATGATGGGTGAACATTGCTAGGAGAACAATCTTACATATGATGGTGAACATAGCTAGGAGAACAATCTTACATATGATGGTGAATATAGCTAGGAGAATTATCTTACATATGATGGGTGAACATTGCTAGGAGAACAATCGTACATATGATGGGTGAACATTGCTAGGAGAACAATCGTACATATGATGGGTGAACATTGCTAGGAGAACAATCGTACATATGATGGTGAACATAGCTAGGAGAATTATCTTACATATGATAGGTGAACATTGCTAGGAGAACAATCGTACATATGATGGTGAACATAGCTAGGAGAACTATCTTACATATGATGGGTGAACATAGCTAGGAGAACAATCTTACATATGATGGGTGAACATAGCTAGGAGAACAATCTTACATATGATGGGTGAACATAGCTAGGAGAACAATCGTACATATGATGGGTGAACATAGCTAGGAGAACTATCTTACATATGATGGGTGAACATAGCTAGGAGAACAATCTTACCTATGATGGGAGAGCATAGCTAGGAGAACAATCTTACATATGATGGGTGAACATAGCTAGGAGAACAATCGTACATATGATGGGTGAACATAGCTAGGAGAACTATCTTACATATGATGGGTGAACATAGCTAGGAGAACACTCTTACATATGATGGGTGAACATAGCTAGGAGAACAATCTTACATATGATGGGTGAACATAGCTATGAAAGCTATCTTACATATGATCCCCTCAAGGAAGGTTCCTTGTCGATGGTGATGGGCTCTTGATCTAGGGAATTGGATCTGTGCTCCTGTTCTCTGAATTGAGCTTGAATGCCTTCCATCCCCCCCCTTCCACAGGCGCTGTATAATCCCTATTGGTTTAGCGCTCCCAAGTTATAATAATACTAATACTAAATATAATAATAATCCTAGGTAGGATGGGTGAACATAGTTATGAAAACTATCGTACGTATGATGGGTGAACATCTAGGAAAATTATCATACGTATGAAGGGTGAACAGCTAGGAAAATTGTCGTACGTGTGAAGGGTGAACAGCTAGGAAAACTGTCGTACGTGTGAAGGGTGAATATAGTTAGAAAAACTATCGTACGTGCGAAGGATAAACATAGCAGGAAAAACTATCGTACATCTCCCAGCTGCATGGTGGAGCGCAGACATATCGCATGTGTGGATCCTGAATTATCGTGTGTTTGAAATCTGCCGCCGGTAGCAGATTTTTGGCACATACGGATAGCGCGTCCTCATGTTTTAGAATGTTGCATTAATTTACATCTTAATGTTGAATTATGATACGTCTCTATTTTGGCAAGGTTTGTATATTCTCGAGTTTGCCTGCTGGGATATGATGAACGTCTTGTGTTGCATCATGGAAGGTGTGAACGACTTGTGTTGTATCACTGTTTTGTGTACGACAACAAACAACAAATTTCACCCTCTCTCCTCGCCTTAGGGTTTTGGCCCTATTATTCAACTGTTTCACATGGTGTCCTTGTACCATGTACAGCTGCTTCATAGGGTGCCCTAGTACCAGTGTACAGCTGCTTTGCATGGAGTCCTAGTACCAATGTACAGTTGATTCTCATGGTGTCTTGTGCCAATGTTCCGAGTGTTTCACATGGTGTCCTGGTACCAATATACTGGCTGCTTCACATGGTACCCTGGTGCCAAAATTCTGCTGCTTCAAAAGGTATCCTGGTACTAATATATTGGCTGCTTTAAATGGTTGCCTCGTATCTGCAAAATACCATGTAGATGGTCCCTAGGCTGACTACAGACTGACAACTGACAGATTCCTGGAAAACTGACATAAAAGAAACACCCTCGACGATGAGAGAGGCAGCGGGATAGTGGAAGAGTTTGTTAGATGAGTTGGTTTGCTTTCAGGGAGAAGTCAAAGTGCCTTTGCTTTACCCTGCCGCTGAGCGATTTGCGGATGCTTTTAGGCGAAGAGTGATTTAGTAGTGACATCGTATGGTCATGGCAGCCTACCGTTTACCCCTGCCTGTATGGCAGGTTTAAACGGCAAACACATAACACATAGTACACTTCTCTCAGTGTATCAGGGAAAGACAGATCTTAGTAGAACAAAACAATAGGTTTTGTAAAGGTCTAGAAGTGTTAACACAAATCTGGGATGAGATAGTGGCCCGGTGTTCTGGTGGCTAGAGCTCTCGCTTCACACACGAAGGGCCCGGGTTCGATTCCCGGCGGGTGGAAACATTTCGACGTGTTTCCTTACACCTGTTGTCATGTTCACCTAGCAGCAAATAGGTACCTGGGTTGTTAGTCGACTGGTGTGGGTCGCATCCTGGGGAACAAGATTAAGGACCCCAATGGAAATAAGACAGACAGTCCTTGATGACGCACTGACTTTCTTGGGTTATCCTGGGTGGCTAACCCTCCGGGGTTAAAAATCCGATGAACTTATATATATATATATATATATATATATATATATATATATATATATATATATATATATATATATATATATATATATATATATATATATATATATATATATAGGTATCTAGTGCAGTGTCTTCCGCTCTCGCTGAGTTTAAAGAGGTTGGTTTTGGCTGCGGAAGTGCAAGTGGTGTGTAAAATAGAAGAAATTGAATTTGAGGTTTTGCAGAAGCGTAATTTAACCTGATTCTGAGCTCCACGTAAAGCCCACTGAGGGTTTGGCTTGCTATTGCATTTTTTGCTTTGATGTGGGCGTGAATGCGTTGCTTTTTGTCTAAGGTAATGATTGAGACTGGTGCTTCGGGTATTGGGTATGTATGTGCGTGTGTTTGTAATGTTGAGTTAAGCCGGTGGTGAAGGGTCATGTTTAATGTAGTAAAAGAACTAGAATGTGACGTTGGACTCATTTGCATTTGTTCTGATACTCCTTTTGTGTTCCTGTCAGGTGATCCTGTCACCTTCATTTTTTGTTTTTGTTTGAGACTGAGTGATGTCTGCCTAGGTAGGAGGTGGTGACTGTGTTGCTATGTTGAGGCTCAGGGATGTCTGAGACTTAAGAGACATCACCGGAAATTTGGAAGTAGACATAGTACAGTTGTCTAGGAAGGTGCACAAGAATTTCTAGAAGTTAATTGGAAAGGAGCAGTTTTAGCAGATTTTGAACTTAAGCCCTTCGTGCCAAAACATTGTTTGATGTTTTTTATTCAACGTCCGTGACGACGATTGCCGTTTTCAGACATTGACAATTGTTTGTGAAAGTTAATTAGGGTAATATTAGGTGAATATTGGAAGGATCTGTGTTCTCGAGGATATTGCTATTTTCTAAGTATTTGCATAAGCGTTCGTTGATTAGTCTTTTCAAATGTTATCTTTAGTGTTTCAAGTAGACTAACTGGTCCGTAGTTGTGAGGATCAGTTTGTAATTTGTTGGGTTTTAGGGTTAGGATTGCAGACGTAGGTTTGAAGAGTATGGAGAAAGTATTCAGAGGCAGGAATTCTTTCAGAAATTTAGTGAGGGCTGTGATGATACTTACGAAATTGTCGAAAGATGATGTGGTTTAGGCTAGAGCCTCCTGCCTCCTTGGGAGGGAAATGGTAGAATTTTAGTGTAGGTTCCAGCTTTTAAATCATGGGTATTCTGGATCGACTGTGGTGAGGAGGGTGAGGATGAAAAATGCTTTCCCAAATGGTTTTGAAATTTGTTTTGATTCAACAGGTTTTTGTGTGTAATGTGTTTCAATTGTGCGGTGGAGGAAGGTCCTATGATATTTTTATTGAATTATCAGATTTTTTTTTGTGCAGGATGTGGTTACCTAGTATGGATAGGGCTCAGAGTACTTGACAGTGTCTGTGTGTATTTGCTAAGAAATAATAATAGGCGTTTGGTGTTGGCAGACGGTGTGAATGAGCTGCGTTTTGTAAAAGTTTTCTTATGAATGATGGTGTGTGCAGATTGTAGAATATAGTTGAGCATCATGCCTCTGATGTATGAAAGAGGGGGTGTGGTATAGTGTCATTAGAATGTGATCGAATCCGATGAGCTGGCGTGGTGTTATGTCGTTGAAGATGAGAACTTGAACTGTTGGTGAGGAGAGTGTCAGATTTCTTGTTCATGGTGTGTGAAACAAGTGTTAAGTGGGAGCCTTTTTGTGTGAAATTTAGTGGCTTTGTATGTAATCTTATCTGGAGGGTATTCCGCTGCCCTGTCCATGACCAGACCTCTTTGTATTGAGAAGAGAGGTAGTGTGATGGGCTGATGTCAGCTTGCAGATCCACAGTTGTGTTGGTGTAGTTAAAGATGTGTGGGACTTCTTTTATGTTAATGCTTGTTTTTATGGCATGTGTATATGGGAAAGACAATGAGAAGGCTGTGCATTATATACTTTGACTGCGAGAGTATGTGATGATGTGTGAAAGATAATTTGAGGAGTGTTTCATTATGCTGTTGACAATGATAGCAAGTTAGCAGACCTCCAGTGGTTCAGGTAAGAAGAGGCAATCATTTTTTGTGGTGTTTGAGGTTAGGGGTTTGTAGAGGCTTTGATGGCTCCCAGCATGAGGTAGAGAAGGATGGATGAGTTGGTTGTGGGAAGGATGTTGGGCTGTGAATGGCCGTGGTGTGAGATGGATAGAGGCGTGATAGCTTCGACCGGTATTAAATTGGTTTGGTAGTGAGGTTGGGCGATCTTTTATTTAGGATCATAAATAGTGGACACGCCACTGTTTAGTATTTGACATTGATAAAAGGTATAACTTTTATCATGCTGTATGCTATCCAACGTATTATTAATTTTGTATCATTGCAATTTTGGCTTTTAAGAGGGATGCTGCAATTAAGCAAGTAATACTTATTGAAATCACATCTTGGACAGGTTTGAGTATATTTTGTGCAGTAAAAAGAGTTGAGTCCATATTGGCAGTATTTTTGGCACTGCAATAAACGAGAAAGGTGTAGGGACAGCATTACAGTAATGGCTTACAATACAGACAAGTTGACGAATAAGACACATATGCAACACCTGGATTTGTATTGATGTGATGCTTCGCTTGCCCAGCAGGTTGTTTCAGGTTGATCAAGGCACCCGCTATCGTCGTTGATCTGGGAGACTGAACACCTCAAAAATACCTCTCCATTTCTTTCTGTTTGAAGAAGCTTGCTGTGCAGGTAAAATGTCACGTTAATAAAACATCCAAGAGACGTACATGTGTCTTATTCATTTGGTGATGGAGATGTTAATAGTTTTGGTACGAATACAATGATTAAAACTTCAGCGTCAGATTAGCCAAGAACAATATTACAAACTTGTTAAACAAATACAGTGCTGAGGGCTCTGTGTGGTGACCTGATTATAGTGAAGCCTCCGTCTTTCAGTATTTCAAGAAAATTATTGTTGGTTGATAACTGAGACACGTGTGCAATATTTAGTATCTTTATTCTGGAAACTTTTCCCCATGCAGTGGCTTCTTCAGTCCATGTAGAGCAAGGTGGAAGATGAGGAGTCTGAGGTAATCAGTCCCTCAGCCTGGAGTCGATGTGTTCAGTCCGTCAGGCTTGACAAAAATGCAGTATATTCGCGGATATGGGGATTATTATGCTGATGTCAGATGAGTTGGGGCAGGAAACAAACCACAGTATGGGTGAGGAATGAACTCGCGGCAAGTGAATCGTAAAACTCAGGCCAGCGCGTAAGCCACTGGCTTACACCCGTACCGTATTTATGTTTTTTTAATCTTCAAGACCAGTTTGACCTTAATAAACTTTATCGCATATTTTACAAGGAATCTTATAGACACACCCGTCAGCATTTTTGGGGGAATTTTTTTATCAAAAGTTGTTTTTACTGTACCGTTGTTTGTTTGCAGTTGTGTTATTACGATTTCGTGAGAGGAGCAGTGGTAGGCGGAGTCACTAGTGGACAAAACCACTAGTGGAATTAGGTGGTGTCTTTAGGTTAGAAAGGTTCTGAAGAAATCCCTGCATCAAGATCCCAAGATGTTGCTGTGTCTGAGGAACTAATTACCTCAAACTCCTCCTCCTCATAGTTCACCTTTTCTCTACATTGTAAAGAAGAAGCCACTGTGTGGCTAAACGTTTCCAGAATAAAGATACCAAATGTTGCACCAAATGTTGATACCAAATGTTGGTATCAACGAAATGTTGATACCAAATGTTCATCACCTTGTCGGTTTTGTAGACCGTTTATTCACAGGTTACTGTTGGCGTAAGTCTGGCAGGCGTCATGGTCAAGTAGCAGTTCTGAAGTATTTGTCTTGAAGACGTTAACTTGTGGCGTTTGTGTAATTAAGAAACTATAATGCTGGGTTGAAAATTGGCACAATCAACCTCTTCATTTTTGAGTAGATAGGTGAGAGACATAGTGAGAAGGGGTCGAGAAAAACAATTAGTCTGTGGTAACTATTCGTATCTAGGTAGAAAGGGAGGTGTCTGTGAAGCACGGTGTTCACGAATTTCGAGGTCTCAGATACGTGTGGGTGATAGGGGCGCCTGGCTCTCGTCTGGGCTGCTACAACACCTTTTCTGGGTGGAAGATAACAACAACAGACTGGAAATAATACTGACGAAGGTAAACAGCCGGATCAGTCGAAAAAAACAAATCGGTACTTAGAGAAATGACGTTAGAGAAGTCTAAATGGTAAGGTTCAACCATCCTCTGTCTGGAAACCCTGTTATAGCTCAGCGGTGAGAGAAAGCAAGATAGACACTTCCGCTAAATGATACCTAAATTATTAAGAGTGTCAAAAATAAATATGCGTTGATATGAAGGAAACAGAATATTTACTTTGGAAGGTCACTCAACGGTTATGTGGGAGATGACAGGTTGTTCAAGGTCAGGCCTGTATTTTATTAGCTGACTTGTGTTTTATTATCTGACTTGTGTTTTATCATGTGTCCTGTTTATCATGTGTCCTGTTTATCATGTGTCCTGTTTATCATGTGTCCTGTGTTTCATCATGGTTTGTTTCATCAACTGTTCTGTGTTTTATCGTGCTTTTGGACATGGTTTTCATTAAACCTCTGTTTATTTTTTCCTCTGCTTGATGTTTTATTTTGACCCCTCAAGGGAAGTTCCTTGATGCTGGTGAGGGGTTCTTGATCCAAGAAAATGGACTTGTCAGCCGCTTCCTCGGATCGAGCTTGATTGCCTCTCACACCCCATGCACTACTGGTTTAACACTTCAATTATTACACAAGATGATATATTATGGATCTCTGTTTGCTACATTTTTACACTTATTTTTAGCTGTATGCTCACACAGGGCCATACAGCTGCTACTACTACTACTACTACTACTACTATACTACTACTTCGACCAATAATTAAATAATTCACCCATTTTTTTTCTGTTTAATGTTTAAATTCTCTGTATGCGGTCATCGCTTGCCAGACCGGTCCTAGACCGGTCCTCCCAGCTGCTATCGTAATCGATCAAGCTGTTGGTGGCAAGCGCACGCTGACCAACGTATGCACCACAGCTCGGTGATCAGAAAGCAACTTGAACTCGTCAAATATCCTCTTGAAGACAGCTAAAAGCCTGTTGGTAATTACCCTAATATATGAAAATAGTATGTGGACTCTTGGTGCCTATACGCTGAGTTCTCTCAGTGTGCTCATCGGACATCTCTTTTTACACGAGATATTCTGCATCATCTCTAACCTCTCAGGTCATCACCTCCTTCATTGTACTTTGTACGTTACTGGTGCTTCTATCCTCTCAGGTTATCACATTCTCAGAGTATATTGTACGTTACTGGTGCCTCTATCTTCTCAGGTTATCACAATCTCAGAGTACATTGTACGTTACTGGTGCCTCTATCTTCTCAGGTTATCACATTCCCGTGGAGAGTGATTTCAGTTTGCAGGTCTGAGACAAGTACCTCCAGAATTTTCCAGGTGTAGATTATAATGCGTCTTTCTCGTCAGCATTTACGATTTTTTTTTTTAATATGGCTTTTGTTTCAAAATAGACGAGAGAGAATATACGGTGGATAATCTTTGTAATTTTGCGATAAAGATGAAGAGCATAAGACGAGCAGGTGTTATCAGACGTTATCACGAGGTTTTTCTCTAAGTTCTGCTCTTAGTTTATCTCTAATAGAGTCTAAGAAAAAATATTTAAGCCGCAATTTAAGAAAGTTCTTCGTAGTGCCAAATGGTGTACCAGTCTAGTTGTTTCTCCTTATTAGTAATCTGACCGTATGTCAGAGGGAACGACTGTGTGAACGTGTCGGGAGAATTTGTGAACGTCCCAGGGGAAAATGAATGTGAACGTGAAGGAGGGAACGACTGTGTGAACGTGTCATTGTGAATAACTTTGTGAGTGTTCCAGGGAGAACGACTCTGCGACTAGCCGGGTAATCGAACCCGTGTTGTTTTAGCCCGCCTCTTGATGAGCGAAAATTCCACGACGCTCTAACCCACGCACCTGCAGAGGTAGGTGTTGTACTGTGATCCGAGGACATACGATGGGCACCCACACTATCGTATGTCCTCGGATCACTGTACAACACCTAGCTCTGCTGGGTGCGTGATTCTTGTAGGATTGTATGGTCCTGTGGGTTAGAGCGTCGTGAAATCTTCGCTCACCACGAGGCGGGCTAAAATAACACGTTGATCCAATAGTCGCAGTGATTTTTTGATTAAATACCACTTGTTCGTGGTTACATATATATATATATATATATATATATATATATATATATATATATATATATATATATATATATATATATATAAAATGTGTGTATGTTTGCGCGCGCGCGCTCGGGCTTTATTTTAATTATGTACCTTAAAATATATAAAGAAAATATTTGAGGGCTAGTGATTTCTGCTTTTTCTTGTTGTGTTTATTTTTTTTTTTTTAGTCTTTGTAGCTGTTAGTCACACCTTTACTACTATCATCACTTTTATTACTCTTTATTACTTTTTTTCAGGAATGACTTGTTGACATTAAGAACTTAATCATGGGATTATTGAACTTGTAACACAAGTGAACACCTAACATTGACCGTTCTTGAACCCCGTGCTGGAACTAACCATCATTTCGTAACAGAAGAAAAAAAATACAAATCCTGAAAGAGCGAACTACAAAAGCTTCAATAAATTCTCATTTTTAGAAAACTGATAAAGGTGAGTGAGACAATTTTAACGCGTTAGCCGTAAATCTGAACTGGTCGCGAATGACTGGAAATGTGTGGAGAATTAAAATCCACTCGCAACAACTCTTCGGCGGATTGTGTTGCGAACTGGTCATTGGAGGGTCGGAGGCTAACGAGAGCCGCCTCTGATGATGAGCGAATCTGTGATTTCGAAGGCAGTTAGGACCTAAACGTGTGAATCAGGGAATTCCGATAATCAGTACAGTGAGAAATCAGTCACAGAATAAAGTAGTGAACTGAATTAATAAGATAAAAAAAGGAAGAGATAATATTAGTGCATCAGTTATCTGTTGAAAATCCGAACCAGTGAATCACTGACACAGTGAATCGGAAAATTGGTACATCAGTGAAATATTTTTTTTCAGTATATCTGTAACTCGTTGGATCAGTGGTTCGGTGAATGAGTATATCGGTATATCAGTGACTCAGCAAATCAGTGAAAAGTGAATCAGTTTTTTAGCGAATTAGTGAATCAGTGTATCAGTGAGTCTGTAAATCGGCAAATCAATGGATCAGTAAATTAGTGGATCATTGAGTCAGTTAACCGCTTGATCAGTGAATAAGTTTATCACTGGATCAGTGAATAAGTGGATCACTGCTCCACTGAATAAGTAGATCACTGATCCAGTGAATAAGTGGATCACTGGCCCAGTGAATAAGTGGATTACTGGATCAGTGGATCAGTTACCTGACGACCCTGACTCAGTCATGAGAATATCCTAACAAGGTAAGTTATTGGTCACTGATTTTCTTTGTTCTTTACCCCGTTAATGTTACTGTTGCTGTTCTTTACCCCGTCAACGCTACTGTTTTTCTTTTGCCATTATCATTACCGTTGTTCTTTACTTTGTCATTGCATCTTTCACCCCGTCAACATTAGTTTTTCTTTATTATACAAAGAAAACGGGGCTTATTAAAATATACTCATTTAAAGAGGGAGGCATCGGCAGTTACAAGGAAGATGGCCGCTGTTATTCATCCCACATAATTTTGAGGCAAACTCTGATTCATCCTTCTCAAACTGCAGGAAAAATAGGGCCTAATTCCTCGGTGTGGCACTACATTTAAGACAATCTAATGTATTCGTATAAGAGCCCAATTTTTGACTGTACTGTTGCTTCAACTAAAAACGCACCTAATTTGAACAACCCGTCACTGATATTATATAATTAATGCTTATCATGGCGATTCTAGAATATTCCTTTGAAGCCAAGAGGAAAAATGGAAGATGACTTTTCCTTCCAGCCAATTTGCTGGGTTATTACAAGCTCTAATGTGGTTGAAAATCGCGTTCGACTCCTGTGTTATACGTATCGAATAGAAGAGACTGCAACCGTTGCAACCAATTCTGTAGACACCACCAGCACGCTGTTGGGGTGAATTCTTTATCAGAATGTTTCTAACAGTCCTTGAATTATTAAATACTACTTGTATATTAAATATTTTAAGGGCATTCGGCAGGATAGATAAATTCTCGTTGTATGGGAGGACCAGCACATTCTTGGTCTGAGGTGTTAGCCTAGGTTCTGTTCTATAATAAGTTTTCTTAGCTGCTAGCAAGGCAGATTCCACAAACACCTCAGGATACCGCAGTTTCATGCCAATGTCAAATATTTTCCTAATTTCTTCATCTAGGAACTCCGGACTGCACACACTATAGGCTCTCATGAACATAGTAAGAAATTCACTTCTTTTTTACTCTTGTCTCATGGATGGAATTGCAGTGAATGTATGAGTACACATTGGTGGTCTCTAAAATATATTTAGTTGGATTAGGCTAAATTAAATTGCGCTTGTTATAATAAAGTTAGGTAAGTTTTCTAAGGAACTTTTGGTACAAAATTATCTTTTACATTAATATAAATAAAAAATATATATCTTTAAACGTATAAGAGACATATATATGTATGTATATATATATATATATATATATATATATATATATATATATATATATATATATATATATATATATATATATATTATATATATATATATATATATATATATATATATATATATATATATATATATATATATATATATATATATTATATATATATATATATATATATATTATATATATATATATATATATATAATATATATATATATATATATATATATTATATATATATATATATATATATATATATATATATATATATATATATATAAATATATATATATATATGTGTGTGTGTGTGTTTGTGTGTGTGTGTTTTGTGTGTGTGTGTGTGTGTCTGTGTGAAGACAAGCCACGGGGAATAGAAACTTAGCTCAAGTACTTTCTCCCTTCAGTTGCTGCCTTTCAATATTGCATAGCTCCTGGTGACGCACTGAGAAGTGGAAAGTACTTGAGTTAAAGATTCCCCCCTCCGTGGATTGTCTTGCATAGTTAAGATAGTCTGTCTGCGAGATTCTTTGCATAATATATATATATATATATTATATATATATATATATATATATATATATATATATATATATATATATATATATATATATATATATATATATATATATGTGAATGAATGGTTCAGAGAATGACGAGTTGGTAATTAGAACATATGCACACTTGGATTCAGAAGCCACATTATCAGTCCATAAAGGAGAATCGTGAAGAACAGGAGGAGTGTGAGGTTGTCAGGCCCTCAATCTGTTCTTCACGATTCTCCTTGTATGGACTGATGAAGCCACGTGTGGCGAAACGTTTCCTCAATAAAGATACCCAAGTGTTGCATATGTGTCTAATTTACCATATATATATATATATATATATATATATATATATATATAAACACATCACCGTCACCAACCAAGGTAGGGAGACCAATAAAAGAAAAAAACACTCCCGTCACTCATTCAGTCAGTCACTATTTTGCCAGAAGCTATTGCCTTCACAGCTCAGATATCCTTTTGAACTACTGCATCCCCATTCCTCTTTCAGAGTATAGGCAATATACTTTCCACTTCCAGGACTAAAGTTTAGTAAACTGCGTTCTCTGATGGATTGTTTATTTAGACTTTAGATTGTTTATTTAGACTTTAGTAAGGCTTTTGATAGAGTACCGCACCAGAGACTGTTAAAGAAAGTGGCAGCTCATGGCATTGGGGGAAAAGTGCTGTCATGGATCGAGTCATGGCTCACCAATAGGAAGGAAAATAAATGGTATAAAATACCGACACAATGGAAAAATAAACACATGAGGCAGTAATGATCTTATGACAATATTTGCCCACGCAGTGGCTTTATCGAGTCACAGACAGATCTGTCGTGACTGATAAAGTCACTCGTGGGCGAAACGTTGTCAATAAAGGATCACATTATACTGCTTATGTGTTTATTTTTCACCAATAGGAAGCAGAGAGTGTGCATAAATGGGGTTAAATCCGAATGGGGACTTGTAACAAGTGGTGTTCCACAGGGATCAGTCTTAGGCCCATTGTTATTTATAATATATATCAATGACCTTGACGAGGGAATTACTAGTGATATGAGCAAATTTGCCGACGACACGAAGATAGGTAGGATAATTGATTCAAACATAGATGTCATCGAACTTCAGGAAGATTTAGACAAACTTAATTCGTGGTCAGAAAAGTGGCAGATGCATTTCAATGTAGATAAATGCAAGGTTCTGAAGCTCGGGAGTGTCCATAACCCAAGCACTTATAAGTTAAATAACGTAGAACTTAGCCATACAGATTGCGAGAAGGACTTGGGGGTGATGGTAAGCAGCAACCTTAAACATAAGAACATAAGAATGGAGGAACACTGCAGAAGGCCTACTGGCCCATACAAGGCAGGTCCTTATCAAAACCACCACTACCTAAGAATTTATTCCCGTACTCACGACACAAATCAAACCCAGCCCCTCCCACTCATAATTTGTCCAATCTCTTTTTAAAGCCACCCAAGGTCCTAGCCTCTATCACCCTACTCGGAAGATTGTTCCACGCATCTACAACTCTGTTCGAAAACCAGTACTTGCCTATGTCCTTTCTAAATCTAAATTTATCCAATTTAAACTGTTATTTCTGGTTCTTACTGGTTCGATATCCTCAGTATTTTATTAATATCTCCTTTGTTTATGCCCATCATCCACTTGTACACCTCGATGATAACTTTCCCCATTCTACGTCTCTCCAGAGAGT